>PVHP010005416.1:0-65354 GCA_004024765.1 Zapus hudsonius
CTTGGCAAACTGAGAAATAGGTTGTCTTTGGTACCTTTCAACCTTAAGCCCATTTATAGTTTGCTATGTAGCTATGGCACATAGGCGTATTACACAGATGTGTTGGGAAAGAAATTGAAAATAATTCAGAGTTGGACGCTAATTACTAAGTGGATGTGTAACATAAAACAATGACTCATGACAAAGAAAAGAGTCAGTATTGGTGGAATTTCAGGTGTTAAGAACAGCTGAGGGAGGAATCCACCAGCCTTTCATAATACCTACTCCATCTATGCAGAAGGCTGGCCCAGACACAAACCCTCAGTGTAAGATTAGATCCAGCCATGTGAAATTTATAAGGCCAAGGATAGCATTTTAAACCTCCTTCCTTCCCTTTCTGTTTATTTTAGTGCCTCTGATAAGCTATTTCATCAGACAAAACCTGATTTGATGGAAGTACCCTAGTTCCTAAAATTTAATGCTCACAGAAGGGTAATGGCACCTAAGATGAATAGTCACATTTCCAAATTCAGAGTCCAGGTATCATCTTTGAATACATGTAACTTTTATCTCATTGGCCTAAGTCACCATGAGTAGCTCTTTTCCTTATATTCTGAAATTTTTCATTGACACATACTGTTGACATTGCCTCAGTAAATGAAGAGCTGAAACTTTGCTTTTTGAATTAGAAGTTATATTCCTAATACTGATTATTAGGTTACGTATTATTCTTATAGGCTATTTATTGTTATTATTAATTTCTTTCCCTTCCTCATAAAAGCTCACCAGGGCAGCAATCATTCAGTGGGTGGAGGATTCCTTCCCTCTAATCCTGGCTTTTTAGAAAACATGGCCCATGTTTCAAGGTATGGCCACACATTGGACATATTGGAAGGAAAACTGGTTTGCTCAGTTGTACCATATTTCAGCTCACAGATCTGGCTGTCCATCTTCTTCAGCTTCTCACAAATCTTCACGGCGGGCATGTGCACACTCATGGGGCGCGTGACTTCACTTAGGATCTTGGTGGCCGAATCCTTTGTGGCTCCCAGATAGTAGCACTGAGAGAATGACAAGAACTTAGTGTCCTTGACAATGGAAGAACAGTACAGCATGCAAAAGGGAGGAAGAAGCCTGGCTCTCCTGGTCCTGCTATTAAACTTTAACCCCAAGGCACCAGAAGACAGGTAACTCCATCCTTGCGACCATCCTAATTAGAAGCACAACACACATGATATGGAAAGACTGATGAGAAAAGCTCACAGTTGCTAAGAGTTTTCTCTGATCATGGGCCATTTTCACTGCTTGAAAGGCATTAGCTTTCTTTCTTCTCACAATAATTCCACAAAGCAAGTTCTATTATTATCCCATGTTGTAACCAAGACAATGAAAGGTCGCCCAGCCAGCAAGTAGGAGACAGAATTATCAAGTCTTCTTTCCATCAAACAAGATTCTCTTTCATGCTACCTGATAATTTGTTACCTGTAAAAATATATAATTTGAGGGTCTAAATAAATAGCAAGTTTTACAATGTATCAGTGGAAAGCACCAATGGCTTTAATGAACAAATTCGACATTACTATTTAGAGAGAAAAAAAAAATGGTTTGACCTGGGACTAAGTGGTAGAGTACATGCTTAATACGAATAAGATTGTGGGTTCAATTCCCAGGATATAACAAAAAAAGAAAATGTCTTTATTGATATAAAACACAGGGGAGAAACAAGCCATATATTAAACGCAATTTGATAAAGGAAAATGTAAGTACTTCAGTAAATATTAATATGAAATGTTTTGAAAGATTTGACTAAATGTCTTGATAATATATGAAAAAGTCTACCCAGTTTCAAGACAGTGAGTTCTTATTTGGATTCAGCTTGATAATTTCATTTAAAGAAACAATTTATTCAGAAAGCAAAGCTGGATATATTGAGGATAAAAGCCCATCGGACTGCATTTCCCTGAGAGATTGATTTCTGCTTGCTGTCTACAATGGATGTGTTGGAAGCCCACATGTAAGTAGGAGGATACCGAGCCCAAGGTGAAAAACAAAACTCTTTTCAGCTTTCTTGAAGCACATACCAGGCGGTTTTCTTTTCCTCTGGCATCCGAGCAAAAGCTGATTAATTCTTTCTCTATGGTGTCCAATGAAAAGCTCACTCCTCTGGCTACCAAGGAGTTGTAGAATCGGTTCAAGAATTCTTTGCACACTAGAAGGAACAAAGAAATAGATCTGAACTCCCATCTTAACCTCTACCACGCCTGTGCCCATAGCACATCTACCAAGGGAAAGAGAAGAAAAAAGGTCTGGTTCAATGCGCTGTGCCCATGGGTTCAAATTCTAAGAATGACTTGGGGGTCTTGTGCTAGAGCTTGAACGCAGGGGACAATGAGCGTATTGAGTCAATCAACCTTTGGATCCACGTTCTACTTTTGCTGAGAATTTTGCTACAAATTTTGGCTAAACCTAAAAGCTAGCTTTCTATAGGATATGATCTTGGGACAACTTGGTTTTTAAGCACAGAGCAAAACATGACTAAGTATCTTGAAGGAAGCTCCTAGCAGTCTGGATTAGTACTTGTGTTCCTCTATCATGAGCCTGAGGTTAGTGAAACCCCAAGGGGAACAGAACAATCCTATTCAGTCCCAGCTGCCTGGAACCAGGAGACAAAGCTTACCAGAGGCACAGGCACTAAGCCAACATGTCATCAACCATTAGTCAGGTAGGACAGGTGCTAGCCCTAGTCTAAGTCTCACAACAAAGCTATGATGTGGATACATTACTATTCTCTCTTTAAAGAGAATGGGCTGGAGAGATGGCACAGAAGTTAAATAAAGGCACTTTCTTACAAAGTGATAGCCCAGGTTCAATTCTCCAGTGCCCACCCACATAAAGCCAGATCCACAAAGTGGCTCAATAGTCAGGAGTTTATTTGTAGTAGCAAGAGGACCTGGCACTCCCATTTTCACTCTCTCCCCCCCCCAAATAAAAAAAAATTTAAAGAGATAGAGGAACTGAGTCAAAGAAAGGTGACCTAACATGCCCAGTAAGTGGTAGAGAAGGTATGTGATCCCAGGTGGTCTGCCTGAGTTCAAGCTCTTCCCTAACATATTATCCTTGTTGTGGGATGTGCTGTTTCCCCAAGGGAGCAAGGAATCCAAGAAAAACAAACAAACAAAAAAAAAGGCCAGAGCCAAGCGGGTTAACAGTAGCCCTGCTATTAGAATCTTGGGCAATAGTAAACACATTGCTAAGAGCTCAGCCCTTACCTTCTTGGCCCTTCCTCATTCTTCATGGTACCAACCAAAGCCAGGTCCTGGACTATCCCCATGCCCAAATGATCTTATATGTCTGATAAATGTGACAAGATCTAACACACTATCCGAAAACTAGATTTTTTAGGGAATTTAAACCAGGACTACCTGAATAAATTCATTTGTCCACTTAAATTTTATTGAGCTAGGCATAGGAGTATATGCCCATAATGCCAGGAATAGGGGTGTTAAGGCAGGAGAATCATGAGTTCAAAGCCAGCCTTGAACTTGTCTCAAAAAATTGAATCTTGCCAGGTGTGGTGACAAAGGCCTTTAATTTCAGAACTCAGGATGCAGAGGTAGGAGGAGTGCCATGAATTCAAGGCCAGGGTGAATTCCAGGTCAGCCCAGGCTAGAGAACCTACCTTGAAAAACCAAAAACAAATGAATAAATCTTTTAAACTTAAACATTTATTGAGCACTTTATATGTGTAAAACACATGGGGGGAGGAATACCAAACGATGCACTTCAAGAAAAAGGAGACAGAATTCATAACGAAAGATCATATTACAGCTGCGATGATGAGGGGAAAAAACGTGGCAAATGTGTGAAGATCTAAATGGAAAAAAATTCCAGCCCTCTAAGTAAAGATTAACTATGCAAAACAAAAATAATGAGCAGGCCTGGTGGTACAGGCCTGTAATCCCTGCTACTTGGGACACTGAGGCAGGAGGATTGTAAATTTAACACCTGCCTGGGCTGCAGAGTTCAAGACCAACCACCCCAGGTCAACTTTGTGAGAGGCTATTAAAATAAAAAGTAAAAAGAAGGCTGAGGACATAGCTCAGTGGTGGAGCACTTGCCCTGAGTTAAATTCCCACACTGTAAAATAACAATAGCAGCCATCCTGATAATAAGCATGCAGAAGTCGATGTAAGAAATGCAAACACACTACAATTATAAAACATAAAATGAAAAATAAAGGAGGATTCAAATTAAACTCCCCAAGGTCCTATATGACTAGGAGTAGGGTGGTAGAGAAGTGTTATTCAGCCAGCTGATTATTAGGCAATCAAGTAAAAGGATGTAAGAGCAAGCTGGGTGTAGTGGTGCCCACCTGTAATTCTAGCACTTATGAGGCTGAAGCAGAAAGATCTTAAGTTTGAAGCTAACCTGAGCAATACCATGTCTTAACAAAAACAGCGTAACAATGAAAACAGTATAGATTACTTTTAAAGTGATATTAGTGCTGGGATAAAGGCAGGATGTAAATAATTATTATTAGTCCAATGATCAGGAAAGAGAAAAAAGAACGAAAAATCACAATACTTTATGAATTCACAAAATTAAGTGTTAGAAATAAATTCAAATGTATCATTAAGCACAGTATATGTAAATGCTACACTTTTAGTTATATAAGAAGAATTTTTAGGTTAGATTTTTAAAAGACATTTTTTTTAGAGAGAATGAGAAAGAAACTATGGGCATACTAGGGTCTCTTACCACTGCAAATTAACTCCAGACACATGTGTCACTTTGCGCATTTGCTTTTAAGTGGGTTCTGGGGAACTGAACCTGGGCTTGGGGAGAAATGTGTGTGTGCAAGCAAGTACCTTTATAAGTTAGTTTAAACAATTCAACTACATGCTGTTTATGAGAAATATAAAAAGTATCGTGTTATAATATTGACTATTAATAACCATTATAATAAAGACAACTATGGCAAGATTCCACTATTATGAGGTCACCAGAGCAGGGTAATTGATTCATGGAGTAGAATGGTCACTGCCAAGGGCTAAGGAGAGGGGCATGTGGAGGGACTGTTCAATCTGATGAGTGCTTCAGGTTTTGTAGCATAAAGAAAGTTCTAGAAATGGATTGTGGTAGAGGCTGCACTGCTGTGTGATGCTGGTATGAAAATGTCATCACGGAACCCATTCCAGTGTATGCTGAACTAATAAAATTAATGTTAAAGTGATATGAATGTGCTTCCTACTGCTGAACTGTGTATTTTAAGTGACTAGAATGGTAAATCATATGTGTGTTTATCACTGTAAAAGCAACGCGTTATTTAAAAAGAGGAGTGTAGAGCTAAAAATAAATAAATAAATAAATAAGGTCAAAACAATACCACCTGTTGCAGTCAGCTTCCTAGTTGCTGCACAGAAAGAACCCAAACAAAAGCAGCTTGTGGAGGAATGGGTTTATTTGGCTTACGGACTCAAGGGGAGACTCCATCCTGGCAGGGAAAACGATGGCATGAGCAGAGGGGTGGACATCACCTCTGCCACAGACTGCAAACAATGGCAGGAAGGTGTGCCAAATACTGGCAAGGGGAAGCTCGCTTATAACCCATAATCCCACCCCCAACAACACAGCTCCATCGAGGTTGTAAAATCCAAACTGCCATCAGCACACATTCATCACATCAGAACACATTCATTTGTTTGTGGGGGACACCTGGATCAAACCATGACACCACCATAATAAAAATCAGTGAAGATCTTTAAACATTAGAAAAAATCATGCCAATGATTGAACAGATGGCTTAGCCATTAAGGTACTTGCCTGCCAGCCCAGGTCTATTTCCCCAGCCATGTACATAAAGCTGGACAGGCATTTGTTTGCAGAGGCAAGAGACCGTGTGAGTGTGTGTGTGTGTGTGTGTGTGTGTGTGTGTGTGTGTGTGTGTGTGTGTGTGTGTGTGTGTGTGTGTGTGTGTGTGTGTTTGTGTGTGTGTGTGTTCACATGCACGCGCTCTTTCTCTTTCTTTCTCTCTCTCACACACTCACAAATAAATAATTTTAAGAAATATGCCAGGGCCTCCAGAGGCTGCAAGCAAACTCCAGATGCATGCGCAACTTTGTGCATCGGGCTTTATGTGGGTACTGGGGAATCAAACTTTGGTTAGGCTTTGCAGGCCCTGTCATGCCCATTCTCTCTGTCTGTCTCTCTTCTCTCTATCTCTCTTTGCTTGCAAATAAATAAATAAAAATATTTTTAAAAATATGCCAGATCAATCAATGCTAACCAAAACTGGGCTAGCTACACAAATCATTATTAGGAATACTGGAAGTCACTACAATCACAAACTGAGCTGTTTCTCAGGAAGATGTAAATCTGAAGTAGCAAATAGCTAGTAACATACTCAGTGATGTAGAAAACACTGAGAGGATTATGAGAACAAGGGGACTAGGATTTAAAACCTTCTCAACAGTTATTTCATCAGATGGACCAGGTTAGTGAGAGCACATTTGAACAACCCTGCTCATAAGCTTGACTGGGTAACAGGTGTGAGTCCCTTCTCCCTCCCTCAAGGTAAAGATTTACATTCTTGCCAGGAGTGCCTTTAACCCCAGCACTTGGAAGACAGAAATAAGAGAAGCATTATGAGTTCAAGGAAAGCCTGGAACTACAGAGTGAATTCCAGGTCACCCTGGGCTAGAGTGAGACCCTGCCTCAAAAAAAAATTAAAGAAAATAAAAAATTTTTTGAAAGAAACACAGAATGTTTACACAAATTTTACAAATTCTAAAATAAAAGGCAAATTTGAGCAACTACCTAGAAAAACTGCATCAAGCCGGGTGTGGTAGCGCACGCCTTTAATCCCAGCACTCGGGAGGCAGAGGTAGGAGGATTGCCATGAGTTCAAGGCCACCCTGAGACTACATAGTGAATTCCAGGTCAGCCTGGGCTAGAGCGAGACCCTACCTTGAAACCCCCCCCCCCAAAAAAAGAAAGACTGCATCGAATATAGATCACCTTCCCTAAATACAATTAGAAACCAATCACAAAAATAACAGTATTAACAAAGAACAGTATCTGCCCACTGTATGCCTAGACATTTCCAAATGTCACACTTCCAATTCATGGCTCAAAGAAAGCCTAGTCATGAAAATGTACAGTTTTTTTAATAGAATTAAGAGATTATAGAAGGAAATTTATAACATTAAATGCATTCATTTTTAAATCTTTTAATTCATTTATTTGTGCATGTATGGGCACGCACACCATGGTGCACATACGGAGGTCAGAGGTCAACTTTGAGGTGTCTGAGCTCCACCTTCTTTGAGACAGGATGTCCTACTGCTGCCAACAAACTGTCACACTGCAAATGAATGTCAGATCAGCTGGCCTGTGAGCTTCGGGTTTTCCTGCTCTGCCTCCCATTGTTGTACGTACTTTGGGATCAAAGACGCGTGGGCCTCTTTGCATCCAGTCTCACATGAGTGCCAGGGAATTAAACCCAGGTCAGTAGGCTTTGCATGCAAGCACTTTTAGCTGCTGAGCCATCTCACCAGCCCCTACATACATTTTTAAAAAATGGAAAATTAATGAGTAAATATTTAATTCAAGAAGTTTTAAAAAGTGTAACAAAATAAACCAAGAGAACATTAAAAAATGTCAAAGTAAAAAGTTGAGTTGTGGATGTAGCTCAATGGTAGAGCATCTGCTTAGCCCTGGCTTGTGTTTGATCCTCAGCACCACCATAAAGGCAGTTAATTAAGTAGAAAAAAAAATCTATAATAGTAGTATCTGGTAAAAGCAGACAAGCTTCTGAAAATAAAAAAGTGACATATCAAATATAAATTATATTCAGACACCACTGGGAAAAGATGAATGCCTTATAATTATAAAAGACAGGCAAATTAAAGGGGAAAAATAGCACCAGAAGATTTGGGGAATAATGATGAACAAAAGAATCACCCAAAAGGTAAGCCAAGAAACAAAGTGAAAATCATAATATGGAGTGAAAAACATTGCAAATGGACATGAACAATGTACAATGTATATACATAAGACCTAAAAACAAATCTATTACATTATGCATGGATACATTTATAGAAAAAAGCTTTTGAAGTATGTAGGGACCATATACTTAAATTCACAGTAGACAGTTCCTCTGAAAATGTAGGAAAATTAAGGGGGAAATTGGACATGACTACACAGCTATAAACTGCAAGCACTGTATACTTCAGATGCCCTTAGATTTAGGAGGAAGAGCGCTGTGAACCAGGGTAAATTCTGCAAGCACTGTATACTTCAGATGCCTTAGATTTATGAGGAGAGTGCTGTGAACCACTGTCCTGGACACAACATGGTGTTGGCACTCATGAAATCACAGCAGCTGTGATTACCTGCACAAGACCTATACAAGACTGGGGACCTACCCATTCCTTCATGGATGTGGGAAGGACTCATGAGACCCGCCCAAACCTCCCTGAGGAGCTACTGGCAGTTAATGATTTCTGGGGAAGAGAAAGCCATTTTCGTCACTGATGTAGTCACTGGTAAATTGCCCGTGCTTCAGTAAATAACCACCCCCTCCATCCATGCTCATGCAAGTTACCCTAATTAAACTCAGTGGGTCACAAAAGAAAAAAACATGAAAGTTGGAGGGGGACTTTGGAAGAAACAACTGAAAATAAAACAAGAAAAAAAAAACAAAAAACACAGTGGACCTGGCAAGATGTGTCCATTAGTGCAACAATGGCACTGTTATTTGGGTAACCAACAGCTCTCAGATTGGATCTGAGGTCCATTCATGGGAGGGAATTCATGCCTGATGAATTCATGAAAACATGGTTGAAAGTCTATGGCTGGGAAGGTCATTAGCTCTAGAGAGGAAGCTATGACTGTTACTTGGCTACACGGATATATTTTGCCCACCAAATTGCCCTCTAAATACTTGTATTTATACTCAATATATTAATGCTACTCTTACTTTTGATTCGGGAAGTTTCTCTTTTCAGATGGTGGTGACCATTGGGGTGACTCAAACCTCGCCAAAGCGAGAAGGGACAGTGGTGTGTTCAACACTGAGACATCTTTATCACACCTTCCAAGGCTCAGGGACTATAGTAAAAGAGGTGACAGATTGAATGTAAGAGCTAAAGGATAGGGAGGAATGCTTTGGAATTCTGTCATGCAGACACAAAGTCGTCATTGTATTTCATGACCTCACAGCACTGTCATGACCTTCACAAGAGCTGCATAATATTGGGCTCATCAACAGGTAGTAGGGATGATGGAGGAGGGGAAAAGCAGAGGGGGTCAGTGGAGGGAGATGGGGAGGAGGAAACAAAGGAAGGTAATGTGAGGGGGTCATATAAAATTTTAAGTAAAGTTTTGTTTGTTTTTAAGCAGTTTTATTTGCAAGGGAGAGAGAGAGAGAGAGAGAGAGAGAGAGAGAGAGAGAGAGAGAGAGAGAGAGAGAGAGAGAGAGAGAGAGAGAGCCTCTTGACTCCACGAATGAACTCCGGATGTGTGCAAAATCTTGTGCATCTAGATGTACCTGGGTACTAGGCAGTTGAATCCAGGCTAGCAGGCTCTATATGCAAGCACTTTGCATTATTGAGCCATCTCTCCAGCCCACTGTTTTCTTTTATTCTGGGGTGGGGGGGGCTGTCTTCTTCTGCCACCTTGTTGGTCCTTTGAGGATTGTCTTCATCTCCTATCTCTCCACAGAAGTGCTGAGATTACAGATGCATGCTGTCCCTATCAACTTTATGTGGGTTCTGGAATCTGAACTCAGGTCCTCATGTGTACACAATAAGAGCTATACCTACAGAGTTATCTTTCCTGCCCTTGTTATTAATTTTTTTCTTTTATTAAGCATAAACTTTGTATGGACAAGTCATGCGTTGGTCCCATTCCCCTCATTGTTGCCCTCATTCAACTGGGATCCCTCCTCAGTGGGGTTACTGGTATCCACCATAGGGTTATGGGTTTGAGTTGTGAGAACAGCAGTCATTCCTGGGGGCAAGGGAGATGCCTCTGGATACTCCTCCCCACCCTGTGGCTCTTGAAATCTTTCTGCCCCCTCTTTTGCAATGTTCCTGAGCCTTGGCAGATGTATTATTGTGAGGATGAAAAATAGAGAATAAAGGCTAAATGCAAAATGCTTACTTTAAACTGCTCACTTAAACTCAGAAAAGTAGATGTGCCATAGATCTTGAGAAGAACAGCAGATGTACAGCTGCCAGATAAAGCCCAGGAGGGTGGAGATGAATAACTAGCTGCTTATCTGACTGCACCACAGGAATATAGGAGGATAAGAATAAGTAACTGCTTACTTGGCTTCTGTGAAATGCTTGCGCAGGATGACTAAACATAACCCCTGGACTGAAAAGCCTGCGTGCCAAAATATGAACATATGAATGTACCAATGAGAAAATAGCTCGTGCAAACTGTTTACTCCTGTCTTTAAAAAGGCTTGAGATCCTGCACTCGGCACCGTTGGTCTCAGCTTGCTGTGCCTTGCTGTGTGACCACGGTCTGGGTTCGAACCTGTTCAAATAAATGACCCTTGCATTTGCTCTGACTTGAGTCTCTGGTCTTCGGTGGACGGGACCTTACATTTCAAGTCTACGTTAGTATTAAGCTCTCAGCAACTTCTGAATTTGTTTTAATATGTTGTGGTACAGTTTGTCAGGCTTGCAGTGAGAGCAGCACTCCTGCTTAACTTGCCAGGTCCTCTATGTTTTTGTTGTATAAATTCCCTGTGACAAACAGACAAAGCCTTAACAGCAAGAGGAGAGTGAAGTTTCATTTGTTATTATTATTATGAATTTAGGAATTTATACCGGCAGGGCAAGCATAGATTAAGCATTGGTCCTGAGCGCTGGTTACAAAGGGATTTTATAGTAGGGTACTGTCATAGTCAGCCACACATCGCTGGGATGAATCTCCAAACCAGGAACCGTTTTTGAGAGGAAAGGATTTATCTGTAGCTATAGATACAGGGGAAGTTCCAGAATGCAAAAGAGGCTGCTCCTCTTTCACAGGTCCAAGGAGAGAGAGAAACCCATCACCAACACCATACACACAGAACATCAAACAGGAAGGAGGGCAAGGGGAGAATTTCTTCCCCTTTATATAGCCTTATGGTGGGGTCTTTCCCAGACCTGATGGCTTCCTGAGTCTCTGGAATTTCCTTCCTGCACTGCCCACACAGGAAAGGATGTTTACTTCTAGCTCCTTGAGCTTCCTTACATCCTGCCCCCTACTGAGGGGGCCTTCCTGTGAACATCCTCAGAGACCCACCCAAGATAATAAAAAAGATCAAGTTGACAACAAAACCTAACCATCACAGGTACAGAGATGTATACATGATATTAGACATATAAATTAACAAGCACAAGGAAGCAGATGCCTACACCTAGCAACTTACATAATTACAATGGGTTCCAGAGAAGTTCAGATAATCCTCCCCAGGTATTCTCTGGCCTCATCATTTTCCTAACTTCCTTATCACAATTAAAGCGATTACTTCTTTTTCTCACTGAACTTCAAAGCTCTGGTAGTTTCTCACCTCATGCTATGTGACTGACCATCTGTGGCCTGCAGAATGTAACCATGAATAAGGGGGAGGACAGTAAGCTCATGCTCATTTTTGCTCTAATAGTGTGATGGTTAGGTTTTGTTGTCAACCTGAACTTTTTAATTATCTTGGGTGGATCTCTGAGGATGTTTACAGGTTTGGGCTTAGTCCCACCCTCTCCAGGGCCCTCCTGTCCCAAGGATCTCCCACACTGCTATCCAGGAGGAAGGTCTCTACAGTACTAATTCATTTTACCTTTATTTTTTTGTATATCTCCTTTACCCTGCCTTTCCCCTCAGCCCCTTCCATACCTATGATCTGTCCCTCAAGTTGCTTGTCATGTATGCCTGCAATTCCAGCTCTTCCAGGTTAGGAGCCACACATGAGGGAGAACCTGTGATGTTTGTCTTTCTGTGCTCATGTGAGTTTGCTTAGTATGATTTATTCCAAGCCCACCCATTTTCCTAGAGATTTTGTTGGGCACTGCCTGTTGGCACTGCTACTGAGGGCATGGAGAACAACGGGTTAAGGATGTATGAGTGAGGTGAAACCCTGATAATTCAGTAGGCGTTTCCCAGCTCCATCAACCCTGACTCCCAACCCCCATGGGCAAGCCACAGGAACCAGCATTCCCATTTTAGCATGACTGGCATTGGGTATCAGACAAACTTCCTTGTACCCATCCCCACAGACCGTGGCTAGAATCACGTATTTCCCGCCACTCAGGCCCCCAAATGAGGTGTTCTCAGGTTGTCAATACTCACTTATCCCACTACAGGCTGCTAACTCACCACCCCAATCAACCCATCCCCTTTTCTCTTTCCTATTCCCCATCCCCCTGACCCCCTTTTTCCTGTAAATGTAAGTTCCCCCAATTGAATAAAGAACCACATGGACACATCTGCTCGCGTCTGTGTCTCGCTGGACCCCCCTGTGTCAGCCCCCCAGCTCTGTGGACCCTAACCCTGAGACAGCGGACAGCTCGCTCAGCTCCCACCGCTTCTCTGTTTTCCCTCTGTGGCGGCCAACGGCACCCATGGAGGTGAAAACAACAAGATTTCGCTATGTCATTATGTCATTTTTCCTTATTGCTGAGAATTTCATTGTGTATATGTACCACATCTTCATTATCCATTCATTAGACCATGGGCATCTGAAGATTTTTCCAATTTCCTTGACATCTGTTGGGATTTCTCCATTATCATGCTGATTTAAGATTTTTTCTTTTGATCAAATTGGCCAGGGGTTTATCAATCTTGTTTATTTTTCAAAAGAACCAGTTCATTTCATCAATTTTTAAAAATTGTTATCTTAGTCTTCAATTCTTGAATTTCTGCTCTGCTCTTATTTCTTTCCTTCTGGAACTTTTAGGGTTGGATTGTTCTTGTTTTTCCATTGCTTCTAAATGGATGGTTAAGGTATTAATTTGAGATCTCTCTGTCTTTGTTATGAAGGTATGTAAAGCTGTAAGTTTTCCCTTAGGACTATGTTCATTTTTGTCCCATAAGTTTTGGTATGTGTTTTCATTAACATTCAGTTATAGCAATTTTTCAATTTTCTTTATGGTTTCTTCCATGACCCATTCATTTTTAATAGCCTACTATTCAGTCTCCAGGAACTGCTGTGCTTGTTTCTCTTGTTCATTTCTGACTTTAATGCATTGTGGTAAGATATAATGCAGAGAGTTATGCCATTTTTTAAAAATTTGTGGAGGCATGCTTTATGCCCTAATATCTGATCTATATTGGAAAAGGTTCCATGCACTGCTGAGAAGAATGTGTATTTTGTGGAATTGGGGTGGGAGTGTTTTGTAGATGTCTGTTAAGTCTAATTAAATCTATGCTGTTATTAGGCTCTATTATTTCCCTGTTAATCTTCTGCTTATATGATCTGTCTATTGATAGTAGTGGGGTAATGACATACCCTACTATGATGGTATTGGGATTTATTTCTGAGTAACTGTCAAATAGATTTTGCTTTATAAAATGTGGTGCAACTGTGTTTGGTGCATATTGACTTATGATTGTTATATCCTCTTGTTGGATCATTCCCTTGATAAGTATAAAGTGGCCTTCTTTGCCATTTTTGATTACTTTTGGCTTGAAGTCAATTTTGTCAGGTATCAGTATAGCCACACCCACTTATTCCCATTTTTCTTGGAAAATCATTTTCTATCCTTTCATGGTGAGGATATGTCTATCCTTATTGTTTAGGTGGGTTTCTTGAAGACAGCAGATGGAAGGATCCATTTTTTCTGATCCACCCTGTTAACCTGTGTCTTTTGATTGGTGAGTTTAGTCCATTTAATATTTAAAATTATAACTGTGAGGTTTGATTTAATCCCTGTCATATGATGACTTTGTGGAGTTTGGTGCTTTCTTGAGCTTTGTACATTTTTCTGTCTGCTCAGTTTTGGTTATTGTGTATTACCTCTTGAAGTTGGATGTTTGACTCTTCTGTGTGGAATATTCCTTAAAGTATTCTCTGTAGTGTTGGCTTTGTGCTCATATAATCATAGAGCAAGCTTTTATCATGGAAAGTTTTCCTTTCTCCTTCTATTATGAGGGATGCAGTATTTTGGGTTGGAAGCCAGTTTTTAGAATTTGAAGTACTCCATTCCAAACCTGTCTGGCTTTTAGGATTTCCATGGAAAAAAATCAGAGGTAATTTTTATGGGATTACCTCTTATATAATGAGTTCTCCCTTGCTGCCTTAAGCACTCTGTTTTCATTCTTTAAACTATGATATACTGTGGAGAGTTTCTTCTTTGGTCCTATCCTTTTGGTTTTCTGTGAGCTTCTTGTATCTGGATGGGTCTCTTTTGTGAAAGTAGGGAAATTTCCTTCAGTAACTGTGTGGAATTTGTTCTCTGTGCCCTGTATTTCTTCCCTTTATTGTATACACATGATCAAAATGTTTGGTTGTTTTAGAGTATCCAGAGTTTCTTCAAATTCTGTTAATGTTTTTTTTTTTTTTTAATTTATCAAAGTGTTTCGACTCCTGATCAATTTCTTTTGCCATATCTTTGAGTTCTGAGGTTCTGGTCTCCACATGATCAACTCCATGAGGATTTCTAGGGAGGGTTTTAAGTGATCTATTGATTTCTGTGTTCTGTTGCATTTTTTTAACATCATATCCAACACTTTATTGAGTTCCAATTTCAGGTCAAGGCTTGATTTTCTTAATCTTTCTTAGAATTTATTCTTGCATTTGATCATGTCTTCTTTAAACATAATCAGCTGATTGTTGAGATCCTCTATTTTTTTTAACTCACCTTCAATTTGTTTATCTCTTTTAAGATCTCTGGTTTTCTTCAATTATGGTAAAGTGGTGAAAGCTGTTTATTATAAGACATAATTCTGTTGCATTTCATTTATGCCAAATTTGGTGTTTTTTTGATAATTTTCTTTCAATTCTGTTATCTACTTGATCATGGTCTTACTAAGTTTATTTAATAAACTTATTGGTATTCTGTTTCTGGAGTATCCTCTGTTTTATTGGAGAGTTCTATTGTGCGACTAGGCATTCTTGGTGGAAATCTCTTGGCTCGTTTTCTTCCCCTGCTTTGTTTTTTTCTCTTTCTTTCTTTCTTTCTTTCTTTCTTCTCTTTCTTTCTTTTTTTGCATTTGGGCTTACCTATCTCAGGGTAGATGTCTTGTTAAGGAGAATGCAAATAGTGGTTCTTGTATGATCTTCAGTGAGTGTTCTCTGTTGAGGATGGTGTTACAGTCACAGATGCAGAGATTGTGGAGGTCACAAGCATGCCTGCAGCTCTGGGCTGGTAGCTGGTACAAATGCACAAAGGTGTCCATGTTGGAGTTCAGGATCTTCAGCCCAGGTTCAAAGCAGTGCCACACCCATGGAGCTCAGGAGCTACTCTGCAGCCTGAAGACTTGTCCCAGCTCCCCCACTGTACCCTAGCCCAGGAAGTTGTGGTGATCTCCCTGAGGCTACAACAAACACTGCCATGCCCCACACTGTCTGCTGTGCCCATTGGAGGACAGAAGGACCTGGGGAGCTCAAGGGGCCCACCTAACCCATGGGCTACTTGTCAACTGGGAATGAGCTATTCGCCCTCACAAACATGAACACTGGTGTTAGCCTGACTTCCCACACTGCACTGCATCAGGCTTGTTTGACCCCAGTGCACAAGGATGGGGGGGGGGAATGCACTGGAATGCTGTCTTTCAGACATGAAGTGGCCATGGCTTTAATGTGCTCACGGCAGCTGTCATTACCTGCACAAGATTTCAACATTCAATATTCTGTCATGGGTGGTGGAGGAGGGCAAATAACAAACAAAAAAAAAAGACATCAAAGTAGAAGGACTAGTCAGAAAGAAGGGGTTCAGTGGAAAGTGGATGGGAGGGGAAACAAGAGAAGATAGCAGCAAGGGATTGCGTTCAAAATACACTATATGTATGTATAAAAATTATCCAAGAAATAAGTTAATGGTGGCACATGGCAGAGAAATTCAAGTTCATTCATATATATACATATATATATACATGTATTCACATATATGTATATATGTATGTATGTCATAGTCAGCCACATGCTGCTGGCATGAACCTCCAAACCAGGCACAGTTATGGGAGGAAGTTATGGAAGTTACAGATCCAGGAGAAGTTCCATAATGGTGAAAGAGGCTGGCCCCCTTTCACAGGTCCAGATATACAGAAAGAGAAGCCATCACCAGCACCACACACACACACACACACACACACACACACACACACACACACACACAACCAGTAAACAGACAGGAGGAGAGAGATTTCCTTCCCTTTTATATAGCCTTAGGGAGGGTCTTGCAACCTTTTCCCAGACTTGTTGACTTCCTGAGCCTGGAATTTCCTTCCTGCACTTCCCTTTCAGGAAGGGATGTTTATTTCTAGCTAACATGACTTCATGAATTCCCTGAGCCTCCTTTCTCTCTTTAATAGAAGGAAATCTGCTACACAACACTCAAGATTACTGTGGATTACTAAAGTTTAAGTTGACAACAATATGTATGTATATTATTTATTTGCAAGGAGAGAGGAGGGAGGGAGGGAGGGAAAGAGAAAAAGAGAGGGAGAGAGAGAGAGAAAGAAAGGGTATGCTAGAGCCTCTAACAGCTACAAACAAACTCCAGGTGCATGTACCACTTTGTGTATCTGGCTTTATGTGAGCATTGGGGAATTGAACCAGGTTGTTGTTAGGCTTTGCAGGCAAGTGCCTTAACTGCTGAGTCATCTCTCCAGCCCTCACGTTCATGTGTTGATTTTACATGTATAAACCCAAAACAAATCATCTAACAAGTAGAGTGATATAAGGCTCCTGGCATGTATTTATTGTTCTAACTTCGAATAGCCACATTCTTTTTATTTAGTCTGTTTTTCATTTATTAAAATAGTTCCCTATTTGAATCTGTAATTATTTAAAAATAAATATTTTTGGTTCAATAATATAATCCTTTTAAAGTGACCTGGAAATATTTATTTTTTTTCCCCAGTAAGCCTTATCTTAACCTACATTCAAGGCTCACAAATTGACCTACAGGAACCAAGTAAGCACAGTGAATGAGAAAACCAATTTGAAAAAACAAACTTCCCAAATCAGAAAGAACATATGTACTTCCTAAAGAGAGCAATCACAGCCAATATTTAACTGGATTTTAAAGAAAAGCTGAAATATTTTATATCAACTCACTTTTGATTTTTTTCAAAATACTTTTTGAAGTTAACATGTCCATAATGGCTCATAATCATGTTTTACCATGGCCACATTTATATACAGTATAATGTGATATGTTAATCTTATACACTGATGGAAATTAAGTGACTAATAAGAAAGCCAAGTGAGCAGTAAGAGACTGAAATAGAGCCTAGAACCTAATTCTTCTGTTTGTGTATGTGTGGGCACGTGTGAGGAGGTCCATCTGCATGAGTGCCAGAGGACATACAAGTACATCATCCACCTTTCATGAGTCTCACTGGCCTGGAACTCACCATTAAAGCTAAGCTGGCTGGTCTGCAAGCTCCAGGGATCCTCCTGTCTCCAACTCCAAAGTCTTGAGATTATAGGCTCCACCATGCCTGGCATTTTTACCTGGCTTCTGGGTTTCAAACTGGGTTCTCAGGTTTACCTACCTCCCCAGTCCATACAAACTAGTTTTTATTCCAAAATAATTCCTGCCTCTGTGATTAGATAGCCTCTTCATCTAACAAATGAAATATATTCACAGATTAGCCAGGCATGCAAGTTAATAATCACAACAGGCTTTAATAAAATTAGAAAAAATGCCATAAGCCTCTAATTTAATTAATCCAGGTGCTCTGTTTCTTATAAAAATGTTTTCAGGCACAAACTACAGAAAATTAATTAGTTATGGCTCATCAAATCAATGGTGTGTGTCTCATAAATGAAGCTTTACAGATATAGACCCAATGGCATCTATAAGCAAACTTACAACAGTAAAACAAATACCTTTCTTGTAAGTTTTTAAAAGTATCATATAGATATTTTAAATTTCTGGAGTTTTTACTGATAGAAAGTGGACTCCAAATGTTAAGATTGGTTACAATACAGACTACACCCAACCTTTCACTGTATGCATCCTCTGAAATGACCTTCCCTGTTTGAACATTCTCATTTCACTGGCTCATGGTGACAGATGGCACCATTGCCAGAAGGAAGGAGCTAGCATAATTCTTTTCTTTGGTTTTGTTAACAGTGCAGTTTTTGTAACAACTGGGTGTGTACAACAGCCTCAGAGTCAGAGGGCTTGGGAGGACATAGATGCAGGGCGGCTTAATTTTTTATATTATTTTATTTATTTAACAGAGAGAGAGAGGAGAGGCAATGGGCACATCCAGGCTTTCCGCCTCTGCAGACACATGTAGCACTGGCCATCAGGCTTTATGAGAGGCAATGGGCTCGCGGGGCTTCCCGCCTCTGCAGACACATGCTGTGCACCTGGCTTTACGTGGGTAAGTGGGGAGCTGAACCCAGGTCTGCCGTCCCTCCAGCCCTAAGGCGTGGGTGTTTCGACTACAAGTCCACAACCGGGAACCTGAACCACAACAGGGACGGCTTTTTACTAAAGGAATTAACGTGCTCCTCTGGAAAGCAACAGCGAAAGCCACGCTGGCGCTTCCGACCAGCCACCGCAGCACAGTCGTGCCTCGGGTAGCTTGGACTCGAGACGCAAGCTTGCAGGGTGGTTATCGCACGGACTCGGAGGGAAAGCACAGCCCCACCAGACCGCCTCGGCCACGGCCCGCGCGGCCCCAGCAGCCGGGGTCGCCGCCATGCTGGCAGGTGCAGCGCTCACCTTCGCATTCGGCCCCCGGCAGCGCCTCGGCCTCCAGGCCCGGCCCCGGGGTGCAGAGCCACAGTCCGGCGCAGACGGCCAGCACCACGGCGGCCGGGCTCGCGCGCCGCATGCCGCCCCACGCACCGAACCCGCGCGCCGCCCGCCCGAGGCTGCTCGGCCGCCCGCCAGCGGATGGAGACAAGTGACGCAAGCTCACCAAGAGTTTCCATTGGTTGCTGTTCTCACGAGAAGGCGGGGCTAGGAAGCCGCTTCCTGTCCCTCCCCAGCTGGCGCGTGCGCGCTACGGCCCGGGGCTGGCTGGGAACGCGGAAAGATGCCGTAGGGCTATTGGCTGAGCCGTGGTGAGGGAAGGCGGGAGCTTCACGCTGATTGGTCGCGTGTCCGAGCGGCAGGGACGCGGTGGGCGGCCGGGAACGTGGAGAGTCCGCGGTGCCTGATGGGCTTGCGCGGCGGAGGTTAGCTCCTGCCGCTGGACGGTCCCCGCCGGCATGGCCATGGCGGCTATCGGAGTCCACCTGGGCGGCACGTCGGCCTGCGTGGCCGTCTACAAGGTGAGGGTGTCGGCGGCCTCCGCTCGCGGGGAGCCGGGGGTCTTCCAGGGCCTGGGGACGCCGCGTGGAGCCGCATCGCTGCTCGGCCTGCGCCTCGCTCCGGGCTGCGCCCCGCGTGGCCGTGGGTGCCCACTAGAGCCGCTGGAGGGCTTGCAGAGCCCACAGGACACCTAGAGCCGCTGGAGGGCTTGCAGAGCCCGCAGCACACCTAGAGCCGTTGGGGCTTGCAGAGCCCGCAGTACACCTCGAGCCGCTGAGGGCTTGCAGAGCCCGCAGGACACCTAGAGCCGCTTGGGGGCTTGCAGAGCCGGCAGGACACTTGAGAGCCGCTGGCTCCTCAAGCTCTTGGGGCTCCTGGAAGAGGTCCCAGGGCTGTGTTCGGAGGATGCTGGAAGATCTTAGCTACCTAAGGGAGGACCCTGAGGACGTGTAGACGCCTGGAGGGGTTTGGTCGGGGCTCAGTCTTTGGACTTGTGCTTCTGGGCGCCCTGAGCTAGGTCGGGGATAGAGAGCCTTTCTGGAAGGCTGGAGGGACAGCGGCCACTGAGCTGCCACTATCCTCCACCGGGCTCAGGACTCCACTCTAGGGATAGTGTCATTGTGCTGGAAACAGTTGGGCAGGGGAAAGCCGGGCAGTTCTTTCATGTTAAAATCTAGGAACCGGTAAATATGAAAGTGTAAAAGATTGATACACTAACATCAAAGTTTCACTGGCCCTTACATGTCCAATGAGACTGTGTTTTATCTTAAAAGAACTAAGATTTGAGTGTTTTCCTTTAGGATGGCCGCGCTGATGTGGTCGCCAACGATGCCGGCGATAGAGTTACTCCAGCCATTGTTGCGTACTCAGAAAATGAACAGGTACTATTTTTTATCCTCATTTTTGTACTTGAAAACAACTAAAAACTGGATGCCTTATGTATAATACATTGTTCTTTTTCAGGTGGTTGGACTGGCCGCAAAGCAAAGTAGAATAAGAAATATTTCGAATACAGTAATAAAAGTAAAGCAGATTCTTGGCAGAAGGTATGGAATGAAACGATACTTTCAAAAGTGGTAACAAATGTGCTGATATATGCTGATCATAACGTAGGGTGACGGTCCATATGTTGCTTTTATGACTGAGTCATTTCAGAGAGTAGTTCCCGAGCAGGTGCTCTCTCTCTGTTATTAATCTTGGATCCAAAGGATAGGTTTGGTAGCTTCTAGATTCTTGTCAATAGCTCTGTTAGTAAGTGCCCACATTTATTGACTTTTGATAACTTGTGCCATTCAGAGGTAGAAGTTTGGGATTTTCACATTTTTATGTTTTTAATCCTTAGCGAACTTGAGTTTTGCAAGAAGTTGAAGACTGCAGTGATTGAGTTTAGCAAAATCTGTTCTAATTGTCATAATTTATTTAGCTGCTCTTGAATCTCTTCATTAAGGTCATCCTTTGTGACGCTTTCTGAAAACTGACTTCTGTTGACGTACAGATTTAATTATTGGAGAGACAGCTTAATTAATATCTTAAGTAAGAATCAGGTTAATCATCTGTTATAACTTTAATTAGAGGATTAAAGAGGCTTGCTTCCCGAGACTTCTGGCTCCTCAAATTATAGACATAATACTTGGGGGGTTCTCATTTTCACTGGAGACATGGTAGTTGACAGAGTATTTTTAAGTTTTCAAAGTTCTTGCACATCTCTCGTTTTATTTAATCCTTTCAACGTTCCTATAAAATTTGTAGGACAGTTCTCTCCTTCCCCACATATAGATGAGAAAATCAGGCACATAGGGCTTGCGTCATTTCTAACTTTGGAGAGAATTCAGTAAGTTAGTAGTAAGTATATTAAAAATAAATGGTGTCAGACATTTTCGAATCATAAATAAGTGAAGAAAAACAGATTTATAGTGGATATTGAAGCCAGAGTTTCTGAGCCAATAGTTTATTTTAAAGTAATTTATATTTTGAAATAAAAACAGAGGCACACAGTTTATTATTGGACTGTCGACTTTCGCCAGTGGTATCATCTTGCAAAGCTGTAGTTTGCAACCAGAGTACTGGCATTGATACAATCAATATAGAGAACAATTCCATAGACCTATCTCCAGGTAACCAATGATGTTTTTATTTCCTTCATGTTATTATTTAGGAAGAGATGGTTAGAGAAATGATACAGTTGTTATCTGCTGTATTATACACTAAGCTTTCTGTTAGAAAAAGCTTTCTGATGCTGAAAGTGAACCATTAGTGAAGACGTGCAGCAGTGACGCATGGTGATGGATAATGAATGACCACAGTGTGGTGCTTAATACAGAGTTAGTAAAGGGCAGATGCTCTGGGTACTGCTGCACCAGAATTCTAGGACTTCTTCAGTTAATTGCCCCATGGGGCAGATTATTTTCCTCCTCAGCCTGACTGCTTACCAGACAATGGTCACTGTACAGACACATGGTTAGACCTGGTCTCCGCCTTGGAAGCCCTTGGCCCTTTGTGAAGAGGTAGTCCTTCTGTTACAAGCCATTAAGCCCTAGTCCAGCACTCACCCTGCTGAGCTCTCAGTCTTGACCTCATGCCTGTTTGTGACCTCCACACAGGTAGCATACTTTATCTTGCCGCCAAAACGATCCTTGCACCCTCCTTGTGACTCTCGTTCCCCTGTGGCCTTCCAGCCAGAAGTGCGGTCCTCTGGCTGTCTTCTCAGCAGTTAGCCCTGAGGGACGAACCAGCTGGCTCCTGGAAATAAACTGAGAGCTTCCTTACGCCTTCAGATTTGCACCTTGCTGCCCAGGAGCGTGCTTCCGTAGCCTTCCTTCCCGGCCCGCGATGGCCACTGCCAGCAGCAGTGCGGGCATGCGGTGGTCCAGACAGGAGACACGAACTCTGCTCTCCATCCTAGGCGAGGCGGAGTATATTCAGCGCCTCCAGACTGTGCATCATAATGCCGATGTTTATCAAGCCGTGTCTAAGCGGATGCAGCAGGAAGGCTTCCGCCGCACCGAACGCCAGTGCCGCTCCAAGTTTAAGGTTCTGAAGGCCTTGTATTTAAAGGCCTATGTTGCCCATGCCACAAGTATGGGGGATCCCCCCCACTGTCCATTTTACAATATGTTGGATCAGCTTCTTCGAAATCAGATAGTGACTGACCCAGAAAACTTAATGGAGGCTGCTGCATGGGCCAAGCATTGTGATCAGAACTTAGTGGCCTCTGACACCCCCAGGGAAGAGGAAACCAGCATTTTGAAAGCAAAAAGGACTCAGGCAGCTGATGATCAGCCTGTCTTGAAAAGAGTTAAGGAATCAGATGATTGTCTGCTGAGAATCAGTGACCGGATTCGAGAAACCAGTGACCTTGAGGACTCCTGGAATGAATCCTCAGGTGCAGGTAACTCCTAAGCATGTGAAGGACTGGGGTCTCTGAGGCACTTGGTCCTAAGTAATGGTAAAAGTGTAAATAGTACCCTCGGGCACTGCACTTGTTTCTGTCCCCTGGTACTCTGGCCCCTTTAAAAACCTCATAGTAAGATAAAGATTCTGGGTTTTGAAACACCAACCCGGTATGTAAGCAGTAAACCTAGAAGACATTTTTTTGAGCAAATTGGGTGGGGAGATACGCATATTGGGTAGTTAGGAATCTGAAAAGAAAGAGCGGGTAAGACAGCTTATGAAAAGGGGCTCAGGAAGCCACAAGGGAAGGTTTGGAAGTCAGATTCCAGTCAAGAGTGAGTTCCTTCTAATCCATTTGAAGAGGCCTTACCAAGAACTACCTTACTTGTATAACTCAGCTCTGCTGCTGGCTGCATGCATTCCCTTAGCGGGAATGTCCTTTTTGCAACTCTGTTGCTTTGTTTTTCAGGGTGCTCTCAAAGGACCCCCAGCTTCTGCAGCTCCCACAACTCTTTCAGAGGTGCAGTTGCTCCCTGTCAGAGCAACCCCATGACCAGACTGGGAGTGTCTGGGGAGTCCGCTCCCTGCACCTTCACCAGCCGAAACCCTCCTGGGGTAGCGTCTACACCGCGGCCTCCAGGCTCCTCTTCCAGAGTGGGTTTTGTCTCTGGTGGGGATAGGCCTCTGCCCAGTGAGCCCCCTCCACAGTGGGCACGGAGAAGAAGGCGCTCAGTGGCCAGGACAATTGCCGCTGAGTTGGCAGTAAACAGGAGGTTGGCACGAGAACTCTCAAAGAGAGAAGAGGAGAAGCTGGACAGGCTGATTGCTATTGGCGAGGAGGCCAGTGCCCGGCAAGACACTGCCAACGAGCTGCGCAGGGATGCTGTCATCGCTGTCAGGCGCTTGGCGACAGCAGTGGAAGAGGCATCTGGGGCTTTCCAGCTAGGGCTTGAAAAACTACTTCAGAGGTTGATTTCGAATTCCAAAAGCTAGGAACTGATTGCAAAAAGGCATATTCCTCAACTGGTAGAAGTCTGCTTCCAACACCTGCCTTCTGGAACCCTGGCTCCTTTTCTATGTCTCAGAAAGTAAAGTAGATGAAACTCTAAAATCCAGAACAGTAGGTGTATCTGAGTTCCTTTTCCAAGAATCTCCCCTAATGGAAAGACCCATCAGCAACGGAAAGGTGGCCTCAGAAACCAGCAACCTGGCTTCCTCACTAATGGGAGGCGATTATAGTCCTCATCTGTATAGGGGATAGATGCTAACTCCTCCCCTGCCTACCTCACAGGGATGTTGTGAGGGTCAGTGGCTAGTAGATGTGGAAGTTTAGAAGTTTTAAAGTACTATCCACATGCAAGTTATTAATGCTTATGACCTTGGCTGAGGCAAGGCTAGGGTGAGCACATTAGGTTACATTAGAACAATAGAAATGTAGTTGTATGTCATGACCTCATTGCTGGCATCTTTATTACTTTAATTTGACTGCTTCTTGGAGTTCGGATAATAATTTTTAAAATTCCTGTGTTTACTAGTCTAGGCACAATGTGTATTTCGTACCTTTGTCTATTTTCCCTGCTGTCCGTGACATACTAGGAAGCACTTCTTAATAGACAACCTAGCTTTCTGTCCTTCATTTTATTAGTTCTCAGTCTCCTATTAAGATATGGATCTAATTAGGACCTGGTGGGAAATCACAGTGTGTTAATGCTTCCTATTTGATAATCTCTCATATGGTGAAATATTGGCTGTTTCACACAATAGTAAGTGTAAGTGAATTCCTTGCATTTCATATTATTTGGGCACTTTTGTATGCCTAAGTTACATCTTTACATTTTGGTTACCATTTAAACATTGTGGAAACAACTTTTATGTTGTATCAGCTTTAGCTGATTTCATTAGCAGTGGCTTTGTGTGTGTGTGTGTGTGTGTGTGTGTGTGTGTGTGTGTGTGTGTGTGTGTGTGTTGTTTTATTTTGACCTTTTAATGTTATTGAGGGCAAGTCCTAGGAAGCTTCCAAGGTCACATTTTCTCAAATGGTATAAATAAGAGTTCATCTAATTGATGACATATGATGGAAGAGAAGAGCTTTCAGAATACTAGAGGGTGATGTGCATGAAGACTGGTCCCTATAGGTAATTCCCTTCAGGCACAAGCCCTCAACAAAACCCCTTCAACCCCAGCACCTTTCTGCAGGAGAGATGAAGGTTGACCTTAGGGAGAGCCACTGTTGGCCATCACCAGATAAACGTAAAGCTTTCAGTTCTTTCCACAGTTTTTTTGAGAAACACAAATACAAGTCTTGGGGATTTAAAAGAAACCCTTTTAAAGTAAGCTTGGGAAAAAGGAGAGGGTCTATCACTAGAGAGGTTTTGTTTTCTATATCTCAGTCTTTGGTGCTCACCTGAAAGCTGGAGATGCAAATAGGCAAAATGTATAAAAAGCTGTAGGACTTCTCGGGCTCCATCAATAGGTGGCCAGTGAGAAGTATGGGGGTGAGTGCTGGCTGAATCTCGTGAGAACTCCTGGACCCTCCCCACCACAGTTCTTTCATTGGGTAAATCATGCCCCTTTTGTTCCTCAATTTCTTTTATCTAAATTGGAGAATTTGTATTAGATGTTTTATTTTCTAATACCTTTCAGTTCTAAGACAACTTTAAATTACATAGCAAAGGTGCAATTTTAGTTATGTCTTCAGTCAGCAACTATGAATGTGTGTTTGAAATACTGCTAACAATTTAAGGACACATTCTATGGAATTAGTGAAATTCTAAGCACCATACCAGACATTCCTTTGCGTTGAGGTGTATGTATAGATGTACATTTTCTGTTATTTTAGGCAAGTATGTGGAAGGCTAAGTCTGTAGTAACTGAATAATGCTGGTACAGATGCACACCTTTTCTGAAAAAACAGGGAAATACTTTAAGGAGCGTTAGACTTGTACCACACATACTGAACGCTAACAAAACACATAGATGGGGATTTACTTGAAATAAGAGAAATGCTGAAAAATAGACAGGGAACTAAAGTTTGGAGGTATTCTCGTGAAAAAAGTAATGGGTGACGCAGCATCATATGGAAATAAGACTTCAGGAGAAGTCCTAGAGGATTAAACCAGCAGACTCAGGAGAGAAGTTGCATAGGGAATCGTATGCAAGAAAATGGGGTGGGAGTCCTGAGCACCAGGCCCACCCATCACTACCGGAACCACCTTCAAGCCTTTCACCGTTCTCTACCTCCTGTTCCTCATCTGAACTAAGTCGCTCTGCCTACCTCACAGGGTGCTGTGAGGATCCAGCAAGCAGATGAGTGTGAAGTTCTTCTAGATGTGTAGGCCTGGGGAAGGGAAGCCCAGCACATGGGCCTGTGAGGTGGAGAAGGAAACTGGCATTGTTGGGCAAAGGTTGTGATCCAATGGCAGGGTTAATGCTGCCTTCTACAGCCACGATGTACACCAGCCTCCCACCACCTTTGTTTTTCTGTCACATTTAATCCTGGTGTAGACAAATAAACTTTTGACTTGTGTATAGTTGTGGGTCCGTCCACTGCTTTCTGGTAGGTACCTGCGATCCTTTGTCATTCTCTGCTTCCTGTATGTCTGCTACGAGTCCAGTCAGAGCCATGTCTCTGTTCATGGACCTTCAAGCAATATATATGTTCTGGTCTCAGATGAAAGGGCCTTCCTTGCATGACAGCTGAGAAATAATTTTCCATTTCTAAGAGTTCTGTTCTAAGAGATGCCATAAAATAACCTTCCTTGAAAATTACGCTGTCTTAGTGGGTAGGTAACCTACATATAGCAGGGTAAATAATCCTAGTCAGCATATATTATGTTCTAATATTATAATAGTATCAAAATCTCACTCATAAAATGTTAATCTATAGTCTATGTTTGGTTTAAATAAAAGGAGGAGAAGGTGGTTTAGTGAAAAGAATACCAAACTACACTGAAGAGCTGGTTGCCAGGCAGCTGTCAATAATTAGCTGTGACACTTTTAGTCAAGCTTCTTTGTCCTCTCCTCTGATCCTCAGATAGAGAAAATGAACCTATAAAAATTCCAGAGTTTGAAGCCAAATCAGCCCATTTTAACCCCCTTTTTTTCTCCCTGATTTGCAGGTTCAAGTTTCCAGTGCCCCATCACCTACAATTAACCATCATTAATTTTCAGCTATTAGATGTTTCTGTATAGAATAACCATAGTTCCTGGAGTGACAACTGGGAAGGATACTCATGGGCTTCATTTTAATTTCTAGATGAAATTAAGCCAAGGATTAGAGACCCTTTCCCTCAAGGGGAAGTACAGTAGTCATTTACTGTATTAGTGGGAGGAAGTCTGCTAAAGTGTACCCTGTAATCAAGTCCTGGCTTTGTCCCTTCTTAGAAGCCATTGCTCCTACCTGAATCTGTTTATCTCTAAGATAGTACCAAACATATCTTGGTATTATGCAGGTAGAATGGTGGTAAGTGTAAATATTGTCAACAGTGTAAGTTGTATTATTACCTTGAGCAAGTAACGGTTGCCTTTTTCACTTCATTCACAAACAGTTTAGTACTTTTTAGGGGACATTACCATAATATCTTTCTATATTGTATATGTGTACTGGAATACTGCTTTCCCTATATAGTATTCATACTTTGGCTCGACATTTTGGCTTTCAATGTTGGTTTTACATTTAGAAACCAAGGAACAAAGGTGACATTGGGTCTTTGCCTTGAGTTTGCAATCTTAACTCTTTCTGTCCATTTTATCTCAGTGTTTGGACCTTGAAGATCATAGGTGTGGCACTAGAAGGATATAAATCATTGATAGTACGAAAAGTTATACCAAAGTGCATAGCAAGGTCCCAACAAGAAAGTCACTTGCAAATGTAAAGAGTAACACTGTAGTATGATTTTCATAACCATTTCAAGTACTCCACTTAATTCTAGCTTCTGTACTATGTATTATTGAGCAGTTTATTATTTTGATAATTGCCCAGTGGTATTGAAAAGTGCAGTCTTAGATATCTACAGTATTGGCTTTAATACTGAGTTATCTTTATGTCTTTATGTGCAGTGCTGATGATCCGCAAGCTCAGAAGTACATCTCAGAAAGTAAATGCTTAGTGAGTATGATTTATTACTTCCCTATTTCACAAAGTAATTAGTTGCTTTATAAAAATTATTCAGTATTTAGCACAATTATAATTTCTTTTTTTAGGTTGTTGAGAAAAATGGGAAATTACGATATGAAATAGACACTGGAGAAGAAACAAAATTTGTTAATCCAGAAGATGTTGCCAGACTGATATTTGCTAAAATGAAAGGTATTAAACAGTTAAAAATGATCTCTTAAAAGTTAACCTTTACAAAATTTGGGATCTTGGAAGGAATGGAGTGACTGAACTAATTATCAGGAAAGGACCTAAATTATACATGTCTGGCCACTGTTTGTGGCCTTGGTTCAGTGACTTACTTGTGTGTAAGTACAAGTTGAATATCCCTTAGCTGAAATGCTTGGAGCTGGAAGTATTTCAGAATGCAGAGCGTTGCAGATTTGGGGATATTTGCATAGATCTTACCAGTTAACAGCTGGTACATTCAGCATATTCCAAAGTCACAAGCCCATTGAACATTGTGGCATACTTCAAGCTTAAGGTGGTGAGAGTAGCCATGTTCAACCGTGGTATAATCGGATTGGGCGAGTTGACAGGTTTCATTTCATCATCATTTCAGTCTCAGTGAGTTGAGTGGGTAGGCTATAGAACAATTTGGAAAATTCTTGTATAGATTACCTATAAGGCTCACTTCACCTTTGTATTTATGTTGTGACCTTTGAAGTAGGAGGCAGCTTTTTAATGTGCTGAACAAAGATGATGCATTTCACATTGATATACTGAAGCTTTTGTCTGTGGCCGAAACTCTGAAGCCTAAGAGCCAGTGTCTTTAGAAAGTGCCTGGTTCTGCCCACAGGTTCTTGCCAAACCCATAAGAAGTACCACATGTGTGAAGAGCACACAGGAGATTTGATAGGGTGGGCCAGTCTAATGAATTTGAACCCTTGTTTAGTGAGAAAATCTTTGGCATAAATTAAGAAACCTCAAAATACTGTTTCACACTTTCGTGTGTCCTCAGAATTGATTTTTATGTTTAATGCACAGAAACAGCACATTCTGTCTTGGGCCCCGATGCAAACGATGTAGTTATTACCGTTCCATTTGACTTTGGAGAAAAGCAAAAAACTGCTCTTGGGTAAGTATAACACAGTATGTATCTTATTTGATTAATTAAAAGAAATACAAGTTTCAGTAATGGAAAGAAAACTTACACTTGGCAAATACTTTATATATATAATAAATTATAGTTATATGTATTTTTCATGGAAATAGTAATATTTCCTTTTATAAACACCAAAAGAGCATAAAATGGAGGTACGGTATGACTTCTTAGTATGCCTTCTTTGATTGGAAATGTTTCTAATAACCAAGTTAAACTGATGCTTATCAATCACATTGCTTGTTTCATGTAGTTAAGGTCCATATGGGAATTACATAAGAATATGCAGTAAGTGTATAAGTATATAAGTGTATACATAAGAATATGCACCACTTTGGTAACTAGGAATTGAACCTAGGACCTTGTGTATAATATCACCTACCACTGAGCAATATCTCCATTTATCTTAATCTCTTTCTAAAATTTGCAAATGTGGACACTTGTGTGTTTTTTTAAATTTTAATCAAAATTTATCGATTAGTTTTTAAGCCACAATATATTCATAGTTGAGCACACAGATGAATGAGATATGTTCTGGTCTCTCACAATTATAACTCCACTTATAATAGCATGTGTTAATTAATATACATGGAACATTTTTAATAGCACAGAGGCAAGACACCTTTCCGAGACTTTCAGGGCCCCAAAAGACTCCCTGGAAAAAGTTAATTTTTTTTCAGTTTTGACATCATTTTGTGTGTCATTTCAGTTTATTGAAATGAGTACATTTGTAGAAAATGCACAGAAAAACAAGCATGTAGACAATAGTTGTGTGGCTGGTCAGCACTTGTAAAATACTCAACTATCTGGAAATAGTTACAGTTTAGTACATTTAAGTGTTTGGACTTTCATTAAAGTACTATTTCAAGTTTGGCCACAGATAATCAACTATTATCATTACACTTAAACCCACAAGACTTTAGCTTGGACTACTAGGGGCAAATCAATAGAGGCTCCCAAGTTCACCTGTTTAATCCTGAGCAGTGGTGTTCTTCTTCCACTTACCAAATTAAACTTAACATCCACAAGAACCTGAGCATTAGGGTCAAGAGATATCCTTTAAAAAAAAAAAAAAAACAGCATACTCTAAACAAAATTGTTTTGACAAGGTTATGTATTTTTTAAATTTTATTTTTATTTTTTTAATTGTATGTGCATGCATGGGGGAAGGTATGTACCAAGGTATCCTGCCACTGCAAATGAACTCCAGACACATGCACCGCTTTGCATCTGGCTTCATGTGGGTGCTGGGGAATTGAACTTGGGCCAACAGGCTTTGTAAGCAAGCGCCTTTTACCACTAAGCCATCTCTACAGCCCAGTTTTGATATTTTTGAGAGTTTTATTTTTTTTATCGTGTATAATCACTATATTCTGTGTCAAGAAAATTGGCTCTGAACTCTGTATTTTTAAACAGAAAGTGAACGCTTATAAAGTTACTTCTGTGTCGTGTGTTCTTTCTTGCTTCTAAAGATCATTGTACTCCATGTCAGCTTGTAAAGTCTTTATTTTTAAAAATATTACCTCTTTATGAATAAGCAGAAACATAGTGAGAGTGAATGAGTGCATGGACACACCAGAGCCTCTTGCTGCAAATGAACTCCAGAGATGTGCCGCTTTATGCATCAGGCTTTATGAGTACTGGGGAATTGAGGCCAGGCCAGCAGAGTTTGCATGCAAGCACCTTTAACCACAGAGCCATCTCTTCAGCCCTATCACATGAATCTTTTAGCAAAGCATTTCTAAAAGTGTAGGCTTAAACATGTGATGGTACATTCACTGAAAGCAAATTGTTCACAGAGAAGCAGCCAGAGCTGCTGGATTTCATGTTCTGCGGCTGATCCACGAGCCCTCTGCAGCTCTTCTCGCTTATGGAATTGGACAAGACTCCCCTACTGGAAAAAGGTAAAATCCTAGTTGTAGTTGTCTCAGTGCAGGAAACATTTTTGGTTGTAGCAATTATTATCAGTAGAGATATTCTACAGTAGAGTGGTTCTCATCCTTATGTGTGGTAGACATTGGAACTCTCACCCAGAGTCTTTCAAGTAGCCAAGGAGAACAGGAAAAACACACCAAGAAGGACATTGAGCTGTTTGCCTCTCTCCTGTCACCCTCATTTTGTTTCTTCATTGCAGGCAGATTGCAAGTCTAGGCTCACCTTTAGTTCCAACTAAAGCTGGGGCACCATTGATTTTACTACCAATCCCAATCTTCCAACATGTTTAGAAACTGGGTGCTATTTTATGTAGATTTGACATGATAGGAAATAAAAGAAATCCAGCATTAAGATTTAAGAATTCCTTCTTTAAAAAAATAAAAACTTTATTGACAACCTCTAACATAGATTTTTTTTTTACCCTCATATTCTGCAGGTCTTGTGTAGGGAGCAAGTAGCATCAGCCACTGAGGGAGGTTATGAATGCTACAGCTACTTACTGTCTGTAAGACAGTATTACAAAGCACTCCTCCCCTTCCTTTGGCTCTTACATTTCTATTGATCATCTCTTCTGCAATGATCCCGGAACCTTGGAAGATGTATGATAGAGATGTCTATCTTAGTACTGAACACACTGCTGTTGATTCTTCTCAGCACTTTGATGAGTGTTGAGTCTCCCTAGGGGTCACGGCTATCTGAAAAGAGAAGCTTTTCTAACCAAAAGTGAAAATAGCATTAATATCTTGAGATAAACATAAATATTTAGAGGGTAGTTTGGTGGGCATAATATATTCATTTGGCCAAACAGTAGCAGCTTCTTCCCAGGGCTTATGCTTGGCCCAGTCATAGCCTTTTCACTAGTTCTCTGTATCAGGCATGAGTTCTCTTATGAAGTGGGCCTCATCCAATCCCAGAGAAATTGGTTTCCCTCATAACAGACATGTCACCAGTTGGCCCTTTTTGCCTCCCGGCTGGCCAACTGTGTATCTTACAGGTTCATTGCTGTTTAAGTCCATTGATGTCTTTCCTCCTCCAGTTGGATGCATAGTACTGTGACAGTCTGGAAGGAGTTGACTCCTTTAGAACATAAAATACTAAGGCATACTTGTTCCTAATTCAGATGTTAGCACTTGTCTTAATAGAGCTGATGTTCGTACAACTTTAAGAATGTAATTTGGATATAATTGTTTCACCTCATTCAATATCTCACTAGAGAAACCAGTAATGTATACCTCATTGGAAAATTATTTTTAGATAAGCTAGATATATATATATATTGAAAATTAGAAATGATAAATTTGATATACAGAAAATTAGCTTCTAGCTTTTCATACGTTTTAGATCATAGGACATGTAACGTGGATAATATTAATGTATAATTTCTACATACATACATATATATTTTTCCATTCTTTTTTTCTCTTGAAGTAATATTTTGGTATTTAAGCTTGGAGGAACATCTTTATCTCTCAGTGTCGTAGAAGTTAACAGTGGAATGTACCGGGTTCTTTCAACGAACACGGATGATAACATTGGAGGTGCACATTTCACAGAAACCTTAGCCCAGTACCTGGCTTCTGAGTTCCAGAGGTGAGTGCTACTGGCTTGGATAACTTTTATCAGAGGCCTAGAGCATGGTGGGTAAGTACGGTAGCACTGCATCAACTTCCTCCTGAAGCATGGTGGGCAGGGGCTACACCAGTAAGTCATGTTCCATTTCTTTATTTTTATAATTAGTTTGAGACAGAATCTCACTGTGTAGCCAAAGTTAACCTCAAATTGAGGCTCTGCCTGCCCCAGCCTTCTGAGGTGCATTACATCTAGCCTTAAACATTTCATTTTGATTGAGGATTCTCTTTGAACTTTTGTTCCTCTTTAATTAAATTACACAGCTGCAAAAAAAAAAATGTGCTTTTCCTATTTCTTAGAAACTTGGAGGTGGGATTTCTTTTTGAAGATTTTGAAGGTTTTTGTCTCATGTCCAAAGAACTTTGCTGATCTCTTTCATTAGCTGGAAGACTTTGAATAATCCATTTTAGGACACTTAGTCCACCCACAGCCTTTGCATTCTCACAGAAAGACTGCCTGCACGTGTCCAGCCTTCAGAACGCAATCCATGTGAACATAAGTGGCAAGAGCCAAAACTTTGGTGGAATGTTTATGGGTGACTTCCATAGAGTTGCTAGCACCCCATTTGCCTTCAGAAGCCAGTGAGGGAAAAGCAGGGTGTTTTTACCTGTACAATTACAGTGTCCTGAGAGGCAGAAGCCAAGTTGCCCAATGTAGTGTGCTTAGATTTTTCATTTTATGCAAAGTGACAGTCCTTCACAGAGCTGAATGAGCTTGTATCTAAAGGTGTGAGTTTTTAAAGCATCATGACTGTTCTTCTGGAGATAAAAGAGAAAGTATAGGCCTGAAAGCCTGTGTTGTCCCAGCAGTTTTTACAAGCTTGGATCCAGTGAAGAGAGTGCTGTTCTAGCCACATTCCAGTGAGTTAATATCTAGTGAAGTTACTGATCTACCATAAAGAATATTTTAGTCTTGTTACTGGATATAATCACTCCATTTAACATGTTAACATGTTTTGACTTGTCAAGTGTCAAATATGTAAAGATTATATTTTACACATTGCAGTTCCAAAAAGAGGAAAAAGGAATTAGTTGAAATAGTGCTTTTAGTAGTGTGACCAAAATCATTGTTAGAAAAAGTTTTAAAGAAGTGACTATTCAAGCCAGGCTTAGTGATGTATACCTGTAGCCCTAGCACTCAGGAGGCTGAGACCCGCCTGGTCTGCATAGTAGGACCTGGTCTCAAAACAGTACATAAACAAGGAAGAAGAGTAGTGATGATTCCTCACTCGTACAATACTGATGCTGGTGTTTGTTGTTGTTGCTTATGTTTTTGTAATTTTAATTTTAAAGTATTTTAACAGTCGTTTTTCATTACTTAGCAAGGAGTTTTAAAAAATACTTAACATTCTTGGTAGACTTTACTTTTGATGTTTAAGAGAATTTATACTCTGAAGAGTGGCTCTAAGGAGTGAGATGGGAAGCTCACTCCATTGTATGTCTCATTCAGTCTGATTGTCATTTTGGCAGGAGATGATCTCTGTCATTTTAAAGTAGGATTTATTACTGTGGCTACCTAGTGCAGCAGTTGAAAGTATTATGTAGTTGGTTCTTTGCTCTTCTTGAAGGGCCTCTTCGTTCCTTAGGAAAGTGTAGTGGGGTTAGAAAGCATATTACTAGCATCTGGTGTGTAACATGGATTACGAATTTATTCTTTCTCTGATAATGATCATGTAGATTTTAGTTCCATTAAATTCTGAGTGACCCAGGATTTTAAAACAAAACTCAAATGCTGTACTTTTAGGTCCTTCAAGCATGATGTGAGGGGAAATGCCCGAGCCATGATGAAATTGATGAACAGTGCGGAAGTGGCAAAGCACTCTTTGTCCACCTTGGGAAGTGCTAATTGCTTCCTAGACTCACTGTATGAAGGTCAAGATTTTGATTGCAACGTGTCCAGGTAAAACTGAAGTTCACAAAAAAGTTAATATAGTCCAAGAGTGTCTTATATACAAGGAATTTTCTTTACATTTGACTTTAGTCATCTATAAAAGAGGAATTTATTGTCTTTCCTATAGGGATTCAACTTTTAATCAGGCTAAATGGCTGTTTCCAAAATAATTACATCAGTTATATTTACTTAGCCTCCTTCTTTTTAAGCTACACTTGGCAGTGTACGAAGAAGAAGAAGGTGTCTTTTTTTTAAAGAAAGGAGATTTTGGAGGCTGGGGGCATAACTAAGCAGCACCCATATAAAGCCATACACAAAATATGCATGCATCTGGTGTTCATTTGCAGTGGAACAGGGTGCTGGCATACCCATATACACACACATGCAAATCAATACATAACACTTTTTAAAAGAAAACAAGGGGGATTTAAAGTTTGAGGTCATACTTCGATATAAAAGTTTGATGTGCGACTGACCGATTCAGTTAACATTTTGGGTGGACTTAAAGTACTGTGTTTGTATTAACTTGTTGAATCCTCCCGTCAACCCTATGAGGTAGGAACTCTTACCATCTTTTTACACAGAAAGAAGTAGAAACCAGAATTTATTACTTTCCCCAATGCCTTGCAGTAATGGACCTGGATTTCAATTCAAGCACTTTGACTCCAAAGTTCATACTCTTTAATTATTAAACTCTACTGAACAGTGACATCTGTCTTTTTGTTGCTAGCATTTTACATTTTAATAGCTTTTCTGAAATTTAGTGAACAAAAGGTTTGATAGGCATAATATCCACATCTTTTACATAATCCTAGACATTGCTTACAAGTGATTACAACTTTACCCAGAAAAGCAAAGGACAGATGATCAAGTGTTGCTCTTGCTTGTGCTATGCATTTACTAACATCTGTTTCTAGCAATGTAACTGAGAACAGAAATGCAGTAAAAATGTCCAGCATTGCAGCACTAAATTTTTTCTAGGATTCTACTGACTATATTTTGTTACTTTCTCTAGTTAACCCTCTTCGCTTTCTCTGGGCATCCTGAAGAGTGTGGGTCAGTTCTGCCTGATGTCTCTTTGAAGTCAGTCAGAAGAAAGATGACATTAGAAATAGCTTCTCAATAGCACTGACTTGGTCACATAGTTAGTAGCAGTGGCTTGTAGCTACCTCTTTAGCGCATCCCAAAAGATGGAAAACATGATTTTCTAATGAAAATCTCTTTTATGGTTAGTGCTGCGTTTGTCCAAGTACCAGTATGTGCTTGCTTACCGATATCAGTATTTGAGCTAGGGAGATAGCTCAGTGGGTAAGAGCCCTTGCTGCACAGGCATCGGACTGACTTTAATCTCTAGCACCTGGGAATGGCTGTGTATGCCTGTAACCCCATCACCGAGGGAGGTGGAGACACAAGTATTGCTGAGGCTCACTAGTCAGCCATATGGCCAAAAGAGCAGTACAAGCTTTAGGTCTAGTGAGAGACCTTGTCTGTAGGAAATAAGGTAGAAAATACCTGACACTCTTCTCTGGCCTCTACATGTATGTGCATGGGGCACGTGCATATAACACATTCCACACACATACTACATATACTATACAAACACACACCAAAAAAAAAAAAAATCACTGTTGAAGAAGGAAATGAAATTTGTTGTTTTTCATTAAGGAAGTTTTACATTTATATAAAATATTTCAACCATTAGAAAGTATATTGTGGGGCATAGTAGCACACACCTTTAATCCCATCACTTGGGAGGCAGAGGTAGGAGGAGGATTACTGTTAGTTCAAGGCCAGCCTGGAACTACAGAGTGATTTTCAGGTCAGCCTGGGCTACAGTGAGACCCTACCTCAGAAAGAAAAAAAAAAGGTTATATTAATATGTGTGGTCAATACAAATTTGAAAATCCCTCACCTGCATTTTGAAGTATGAAATTGGTTAGTTACATTTTCATTAATCTGTCTTAAAATTATTTGCCAGCATTTAACTTCTTTAGTATAAAAGGATTGAAGTTAAGTGCAAGTCTTAGGCTATAAACAATAGAAATAATTGTTAAATCTTTTTTTGTTTTGTTTTGTTTTGGTTTTTTCGAGGTAGGGTCTCGCTGTACCCCAGGCTGACCTGGAATTCACTATGTAGTCTCAGGGTGGCCTCGAACTCTGCCTCTGCTGGGACTAAAGGCATGTGCCACCATGCCCAGCTTAATTGTTAAATCTTGAATTTTAAAAGCAAAATGTTCAAAAAGCTTTTATGAGGGTCCTTAGATTTATTGGGGAGAATGTTTTATGATCTTAAAAAAATTTGTTTTTGAAAGTTTAAGTAGGCCATGGGCAGGACAGCTCTCCCTGAACTTGACATGAAATTTTCTCTGATTATAGACCCATCCTTTGGAGAACAAGTACACTATGTTTGGATGCTATCTTTTATAAGATAAAGAAGTTAGTTTGACTGTACTAAGACTTTTCTCTGTCTTCTCTCTTTGTGTTCGTATGTGTGTATGCACAGAGCAAGATTTGAACTTCTTTGTTCTCCACTTTTTAATAAATGTGTAGAAGCAATCCGAAGACTCTTAGATCAAAGTGGATTCACAGCAGATGATATCAACAAGGTAATGCTTTTATATTCCCTTAATTATTTAGGAGAATGTCAGATTTGAAATTTAAGAATTAGCTCTTAGTACAGTAAAATAATTTTACACATGTATTTCCAAAATTTGTTACTATATCTGGAAAATTTATTGCATTCTGATCAGTGACTGGTAAACTCAGATATATATATAGTCTCATCACACAAAAATAGTAACATTCCTTTCAAGTACATTTTTTCATATGTGGGATGGGCAGGTATTTGAATGTGTCCTATGTGCCAGGCACATATTAACTCGCTTCCCCACTGGAGCCTTGGGTCTTCTGTCCTGTTTATAGTATCACTCATGAGTTTCCTCCTGGAAAGTGAGTCTTAAATCCAATTGGAAAGTAGATGCTTATACTTGTAACAGTTGTGCCTCTGTTGCACCAGCTGGCACATCTTGCTGGTATGGTGATAGTGTAGCATAGGTCTGTGTCAGCAGGACTGTTGGTGAAAGTTCCCCACTAGCCTGCATAGCACCTTCTGACATTACAAAAACCAGCCTGTGGGAAAGGAGTTTACAGCTTTGTCCTAGCTTTATTTCCTCATGTCCTCCAACCAGAGTATGTGCTGTCTTCAGCTTTAGGGTCTAACCATGTAGTTCTGGTGTGCAATCCCCAGTAATGGCCATAGCCTGTATTATGTGTGTATGTGGAGGTGAAGCAGTGCTTCCTAGGCCATCAACTCCTCAGGTGGTGGCCCACTCCTGGCACTGAGATTTTCACCCCACAACCATAGGACCCTTGAGTGCCTTCTTCACACCACTTGTTAAAAGGATTAGTTTTCATGAACTGATCTCTGTCATATTGAACTTTGACAACATACACTAAACGACTATGAGATAAGTGGTTGTTTATGAATTCTCTTTGTGGACTACGTATTTATTCCCCGTTCTGAGCACACAAAGGCATAGGTTACAATTAGGTAAATCTGAGGAACCTGGGGGACTTTTTTTTTCTTTGCATAAAAAGGAGCAGTTTTGTATGAATTTCTTCAGCAATAAGAAATTTCATCAGATAGTACCAAGATCTTAAAATAAAGTTTTATAAAACTATTAAACAACTCTTATTCCTCATTAACCCTTATTATTATTCTATGGTGAAGGCAAAAAGTCTCTGGCATAGTTTTCTAATAAAGATTGGTGATATTTATTTTCATCAAAAAATTGGAACGAGATTTATTTAGAAATGTTGGAATAGAAAAGATGTGATTGTCCATAACCTCCTACTCCATAGACTGATCCAGTGTGCCCACTGAGGAAGATACCTAGTGGATTGGGGACAGGGAGGAGGGAAATGGGGATACCAACACAATATTTGCTCATACGGTATATCTAATTTTGGATAATAAAGTTAAAAGAAAAAAAAAAAAGATGTGATTGTAGAAGGGAGACAGTTTGGAAGACAAAGGGGTTTAATCAGAAGTAGAATAAGAGAGAGTTATGGTTGAGTATGATTGCAATATATACATGTATAAAATTATTAAAGATGAAAGCATGTTGAAATAGGACAGAATATTCAGTTGACTATGATTAATATACTGTCTTAGTCATAAACCAAATGTGTATTGCTATATTGTATTTAATGGTAAGATTTCCTCATTTAAATTTTTGTTGATTGTAGAGTATGTTAGGTATATAATATGTTAAATATTTGTTTATATGTTAAGTGTGACATACTATGTCAAAATATAGTTTGTTTATTTATTTATTTTTTGCCCTAATGTGCTAAAGATTGCTTATCCTGTTACCATTTTCATCGTGAGAAACGACAAATTTTGTGAAAGTAAAAGAACCATTTTCATTTTCTAGGTTGTCCTTTGTGGAGGGTCTTCTCGAATCCCAAGGTTACAGCAGTTGATTAAAGATCTGTTCCCAGCCGTTGAGCTTCTCAATTCCATCCCTCCTGATGAGGTCATCCCTATTGGGGCGGCAATAGAAGCAGGAATTCTCACTGGGAAAGAAAACACAGTAGTGCAAGATTCTCTCATGATAGAGTGTTCAGCAAAAGATATTTTAGTTAAGGTTTGTTTGAGTTTTCTGTACTTTATCATGAATTTTTATTTATCTTATAATTTATAAGTAAGCTAAGTATGCAGATAAAGATTTAAATTTAGGTTAATAATTATATATTTAGTCTCATATATTTTTACTTACCCTTTTTCTACATGTGTATGTGAGTATATGTGTGTGCAGGGTATGTTTAGGCCAGAGGAACACTGTATTTACTAACTTTTTTTGGAGACAAGGTCTCTTATTTTTCTGGAACTTTCCACATATGCTAGAGTGATTATCCAGCAAGCTGTGGGGATCCTCCTATCCTCCTGTCTCTTCCACTCTAGCACTGGGATTACCAGTATGTGCTATCATGCCCGACTTGTTTTTTATTTATTTATTTACTTTGTTTTATGTGGATTCTGGGGTTTGAACTCAGATCTTCATGCTTTCAAGGCAAGCACTTTGCCAATTGAACCATCTCCACAGTCTCCTTACATGCCTTTAGTTAAGATGTATCTAGCATGTTAATTTCCTAGGAAAAATGAAAGGTAAGTACATCTTAAAATATTAGATTATAATATAAGTAGAGGTATGTGTCAGTGTATTATTAATCAAAGTGGACTGGATTTGAATATTCTGTTTTTTTCTTCTTGTTGCTTAATTTCTGGATTGTCAACAAGGAATATCTACTTTATAGTAGGAGTAACAGGAATTTATAATGGAAGCTTTTTAAATTTTTTTATTATAAATACCAAAGAATGTTCATTTTATTTTCCTGCTTGCTAGGGAGTAGATGAATCAGGTGCCAACAGATTTACAGTTTTGTTTCCATCTGGGACACCTCTGCCAGCTCGAAGACAACACACATTACAAGCTCCTGGCAGTATATCTTCGGTCTGCCTCGAACTCTATGAGTCAGAAGGGAAAAACTCCACTAAGGAAGAAACCAAGTTTGCACAGGTGAATACACAAAATAAGACCTATGATTTAGTCACAGCCAACTGCTTGACTTTTCCTTCTGCTTTAAAGTCAATTTAACGTCTCATTACAAAGTATATATAGTGCGTTGACACATTTGTAGGAGCAAATTGATTCTACTTACTAATTTTTGGAAGTGGGAAGAAGTAAGTGATTTCTAATTTGAAGGTGTTAAGGAAAAATAAAACAGATGCAGATAGCACGGCTTCTGTGCTCTTGGCTCATCCACCCAAGAACTTTTGTTTATTTGTTTGCTTGGCAAGTGCCAGATGCTGAATGAGGGAATTTATAAGCATAATCTCAAAGTGCTCTGAGTAAGACATATACATTTTGGAAAAAATTAAGAAACTGGCTTGGTGGCTGGAGAGATGGCTCAGTAGTTAAGATGCTTGTGTGCAAAGCCTAAGAGCCTGGGTTAGATTTCCCACTAAGATAAAACCAGATGCACAAAGTGGTGCATGCGTCTAGAGTTCATTTGCAGTGGCTACAGGCCCTGGTGTATTCTCTCTCTCTCCCCTCCCTCAATCTCTCTCCCTCTCCCTCTGCTCTCCCTTTCTCTCTTTCCTTGCAAAAAATGGAAAGGAAGGGAGGAAGGAAGGAGAGAAGAGAGAGGAAAGAAAGAGAGAAAGACAAGCTTGGAAGGGCCCTGGTGTAGCTGGCAGCAGAGAACGCTGGGTGTTCTTTGCAAGGCTCTGTTCTTTGCACTGCACAAGAAGAGAAAGCATCTGGCTTCCAGTGGCTGTGCCCTGTTGTTTTCCTGGTCAGGCTAGGGTTTCTGCTCAAGTTGGTCTGTTCCTGAGCCCATCTCTTTGGCGCTAGTAAAATGCTGCATACACATTCCAGACCATCCTTGACAAAGCCAGGAAAGCCATGTTGTCTTTATGTATAAACATTTCCAAGAAATAGAGCACATTAGAACTAGCACACTAGGTTTATTTATTTATTTTTACAATCAACATAAGGCATGAGCATTGATTAACTCTATAGTTAAACATTTATGTAACAACTGGAAATGCAGTATGATTGTTTTTTTTTTTTTTTTTAATATATACATTAAAAAGTCTGGAACCAGCCTAAAATTTCTATTTATTCAGGACAGAAGGGTGGTTATTAGTGATGAGGAATATCGACATTTTCAGCTTTATGCTTATTTTCTGTGCTCTCCCCGAAGACTAATGAAAGCCCTAAAAAGCACCTCAGACCTGCCAACTTGGTTTTCAAAGCTCTGCCAGATACTCTGTTGGGGAGTTGTGAGCACTTCCCTATGTGCCTGGCCTCTCTTCTCAGGTGTCAGTCCTAGTGCTCCCTACCTGCCTTCTTCAGCTTCTTTATTACCTTTCTCTTCACATGGACTCTAGATGCCCTAGCTGTTACCAGCATATGCTAACTTGAAAATGCTAGGGGAACTGAGTAACACTGAACTTGGCAACAAATCTTTCAGTACTTTCATCTGTTCTAACGTCCTTCTTTTAAAAGTATGTCATACTTGCCCAAGGTCATTAAACTTGGGAAATTCATTGGAAACTAAGGGATTTTATGGACATTCATATTTTAACATATTTTACTGAAAATATGACCTCAGTTGTAAAAAGAAAAAAGCCACATATTTCTTTTAAATGAGAAGCTTACCAAGTGTACCTACAATATTTGTTTATTACAAAAGTATGTAGTATTTATTTCTTCTAAGATAAGCAGTCCTTAGATGCAATCATTTTAATTGGATGTGACATTAAAGAGGAACAGATACATTAGATGTCTTACCTATCCTCTCTCTGAAGAAGACATTCTACTTAAGTTTAACTCCTCAATTTCTTAATCCTGTTTAAGTGGTAAGAAAATTGAAAGCTGCCCTATTTTAAATGATTTGCTTTTAGGTAACTTTTTTTTCTTTTCAGTACAAGTATTCAATCATCTTTGTGTTGTTTTTGTATAAACAGGTTGTACTCCAGGATTTAGATAAAAAAGAAAATGGATTACGAGATATATTAGCTGTTCTTACTATGAAAAGGTACAAAATAAAACTGTTTTCTAATGTCAAGAAGATTATCCCCTGTTGTGAATTACATTATTTAACTGTTATAATTCTAGGCAAATTGTTCATTTAAAAAGCCTTTGTTAGTGAATAACATTTTTCATGCTGGTATCTTAATATATTTTCTGAAGAAGAACATGTCATTTTTATTATGATATTTTCTGAACCCTTTATTCATTATTGCTACAGAAAAGCTCTAGGAAATAAATTATTAATTAAATCCAGCCTTTACTATTTCTTTCATAATGGACCATCCACTTTACTATGTATTACAAGTAAATACTTTCTGTATTAACATTAAAGTAACATATTCCATAAACCATACTTAGCAAGAAGATTCATTAGGATGGGTTTGCTGTAGCCTGAGTGTGAAATTGGCATGCTGTTCTTTGCTATTCATCATGTTGTATTTCTAAGGAATACAACTATTATCTCAGTTCTCTAGGAGGACATTGAGAAGACTTTCCTAAATACAGCATATGCTAAGTTTAAAAACTAAAATTGTGCTTATCTTTTTATCTTAATGGACCTCTGTTATTTAGTCCTTTTTAAGACTTTCTGTTTCTATAAAATGTACTTATGGAATGTTTATTTCTTGTTTCTTCAGGGATGGCTCTTTACAGGTGATGTGTACTGATCAAGAGACTGGAAAATGTGAAGCAATCACTATTGAGGTTGCGTCCTAAGTGTCTTAGATAAATCAAGAATTTTTAGAACTAGAATATCAACATTTTTGTGTATAAGTGATGTTTATATTAAAATGTTTTTCATTGAATGCTCTAAGCTGTTTGTATTAAAATACAATATATTGGTAAGTATTGTAATCTTTTTATTTTCTTTTTCAAGTAAGATTAACCTGTTTGTGGAAAATAAGGCAATTTAGTAGGAAACTATTTAAGTTTAAATTAGGTTGGCTAAAAGTATTATTAAAAATTTTAGAGGGTGTTTTTTTAGAATTTGTAAAGTCCATAGCATACAATTTTAAAAAGTGTGTGTGTGCATACATGCACATGCCAGGGCCTCTTGCTGGTGCAATTGAATGCCAGACAGATGAACCCTGGGATCTGTTTCTCTTTGGAGTCACCCTCAGCTTCAGGCATTACCCTCTCGGGCTGCCTGTAGTGTTCTTGATCCTGTTAAACACTGCTGGCATCTCCAGACTTCCTTTCAAATCTAGGGGTAAGCCTCCATTAGTCTGACTCTTAAACTCTACATGCCTACCAAAATAATATCAAATAGATGACATCCAGGTTTGCCACCAGCCCAAGCGGTAACTGCCCCCGTTGGACTCCAGCCACATTGGTTACTAAGTACGTGGGATGCAGACTGAGCACAGTGAGATGAATCTTGGCAGACAACTTCCTTGGTGGGTAAGAAGCCTCAGAGACTCTCTTCTCAAGGGCTTCTTATAAATAAGTTTACATGCTTATATTCTTGGGACTGTGCTCGATTCCGGAGATGGCTTCATTATCTTTTCAGTTGTCCTGTGGTAGAAAGTACCTGGCTTGTTTTTAATGGTCCTAATATTTTAAACAACCATCTTTTGGCCCCAAGTTTAAATGTGCTGCTTTTCTTGAACCAAACTGAATGTTTTTCAAAAATTTTCGCTCTGCATTTTGATACTAGTTTTCACCAAATCCGAGTAAGAGTAACCAGCAATGACCTGCCACAAACAATATTATTCACTGAATTCAGCCTCTTACAAAAATCTGAGGGCATGGGTGGGCACATCCTTTGCTAGAAGGTAACGATTGTGGCACCTACTCAATTCCCAATAGATTCTCATTAGCATCTGCACATCATCTTTCCTATATACATTCGTATCAGCACTCTGGTCTTGCAGTCTCCCACCAGAACTCCTTCGTATAGCATTCTAGGGCTTCTGTAACTGCATCTCCAGATGTGCCTAAATTCCTCCTGTATACAAGTTCCAAAGGCCTCTAAATATCAGGTAAAGATACAACCTGGCTTCACTTTCAGTACCAGTTTATGTTGGCTTTTTCATCTGTTTGCCACAATGCCTGACATACCTTAAAAGGAGGAAAGATTTAGCTCATGTTTTATTAAAAAATTTCAGCTCATCAGGGTGAGAAGAAAATGGCAGGGCAGCTCATATGGCAGAAAAGAAGCAGAGGAACTGTGGGAAAGAAAGGGCCAAATTCAGCCCCCAAGATAGATATGCACGGTTTTCTGCTAGCCACCCGTTCCTATGACCAAAATGCCTGAGAATCTCAATCTCTCTCTCTCTCTCTCTCTCTCTCTCTCTCTCTCTCTCTCTCTCTCTCTCTCTCTTTCGTACAGCGTGTGTATGTATGGTGTGTGCAGAGATCAAAGGATAGCCTCGGGTGTCAGTCCTTGCTTTCCCCCTTGTTGGAGACAGGGTCTCTCATTTCCTGCTGCAAATGTCAGTCTAGTAGTTTAAGGACAGCACGAGTAGCATAGCAAGACCATATATGTATTTACAGAAGAGAGAACTTTTGTTTATAATAATATGTAGAGATAAGTGTAACTATACAGTTAAAAGAGATTTTTTTCCAATAATTCAATCATCCACTTTTAAATTTAAAAAGTATTTGAAGGTGTTATCCTCAATGAATAAAATTTTATGAAAAATAGCTTTGAAACAAAAACTTTTTAGTGGGCAAGAGTGGTATTCTATTTTTTTAAGATTTCTTAACAGAAGGTATCTTTTTGATACTGTTGCAGTCAGCCACACGCCGCTGGGATGAATCTCCAAACCAGGCACAGTTTATGGGAGGAAACGATTTATTCAGGCTACAGATCCAGGGGAAGTTCCATATAAGTGAAAGAGGCTGGTCCTCTTTCACAGGTCCGATCAGAGAGAAAAACCCATCATCAACACCACACAAACACTAGCAAACAGGCAGGAGGGGCAAGGAGAGAATTCTTTCACCTTTATATAGCCCTAGGGTGGGGTCTTGCAATTCTATCCCAGACTTAATGGCTTTCTGAGTCTCTGGAATTTCCTTCCTGCACTGCCCACACAGGAAGGATGTTTATTTCTAGCTCCTTTGAGCTAGAAAGGAAGGATGTTTATTTCTAGCTTCCTAACATCCTGTCCCCTACTGAGAGGCTGCCTTCCTGTGAACATCCTCAGAGACCCACCCAAGAGTTACTAAACAGGTCAAGTTGACAACAAAACCTAACCATCACAGATACCTTGTTTCTTCAGTCTGTAGCAATCTAAACTGTAAATTCTGGAAAACTCCAGTGTACCCACATGAAAAATAATAAGGCACATAACATTACCTTCTTGGTGTCATTGTGAATGTAGTTATGCCACTTAGTGAGGAGACGTGTCCTGAGAAGTTGGATTTGTGATTTCATCATTGTGTAAACATCATAGCACCCTTACCATTGGCTATAAAGTTCTTGTGCAGTGCCTAGTTTTGCACTTGTGGATTCCCTGAAGCTGTTACCTTGACAACTATTGTCTTAGGTGATAAACGCTGGTGAACAGTGAAGAAAGAAGGCCTGCTCTGTGCCCCAGCATTGGTGGGATTCAAGGCTAGAGAAACAGGAAGCATTTGTCTTCCGTAATAGTATAATGCATTCGTTCTGTAAACTACTTGTTGTAGTGCTGTGGTTGAACCCAAAACCTTGCTTGTGCAGGTACTTTACCACTGAACTGGACCTACCTCCCAGGGCCAGCTGTACTCCTGTAAATCTCTATTGATGAAGGAAATCCAGTAAATATATTTCAGATCTTGATAAGTGTTTCTTGAAGACACAAAGAAGAAATAGAGACTGTCTGGTAAGGAACATTTAAGAGAGGGAGGAATATAACCTATGATCCGAGATTCTCGCTTCAAGTATTTAGAGAGGGGTGGCTCATTCCTTTAATCCCAGCACTTAGAAAGTGAGGACAGAGCCTTAGGAGTTGAAGGTTAGCCTTAGCTACATAGTGAGTCCAAGGCAAGCCTGGGCAACATAGTACTCTGTCTCAACAATCACATCATTTACTTGCATATTATCTGCTCCTCCCGTTAGGAAATTAGTCTCCATGAGGCCACCGTCTTGCTTATCTAGCATATGTGTGTGGCACATAGGAAAAAGTTTCCTTTTTTTTTTTTCTATTTTTATTTTGTGAGACAGGGTCACATGTAGCCCAGATTGGCCCTCTGTGTAGCAAAGGATGACCTTGAACTTTGGATCCTCCTGCCTCCACCTCCCATGTGCTGGGATTTGTGCCACCACGCCTGGTTTAGATGGGCGCTGGTTCATTTAATTCAGAGCCGTGTGCATGGCTAGGCAGGCACTCTACCAACTGAGCCACTGTACATTCTTTTCTTAATAACTCAATAAAAGGTTTCTGAATGAGTGGTGAAAGTGCAAAGGGGGCGGAATGGCACCAAGCAAGGAAGCCATGGCAGGATTGGAGACTTCATTAAACTTTCTCTTATACACAGTATACCATGGTCATAATCTTCACACCACCCTCCCAAATCCCTTCTTTCAACTCATCCCTGTTAAACAGGTCTTGTGTAAGCAGCATTAACCACTGTGAGGTCATGAATGTCATGTCCACTTTGTTTCTGAAAGACAGAATTCAAAGCACTCCTCCCCTTCCTTTGGCTCTTGAATTCATTCTGCCCCTTCTTCCACAAGGGTCCTTGAGCCATGGATGTCTCACTTTGTGCTGAACACTCCACTGTTTCTTGTTCTCAGCACTTTGATGAGTTTTGAGTTATTAATTTTATTCGGGCCTGTGTTGGGCAATGTTTAAAAAATAGGAGAAGGGCATGCTCCACTTTGTTCTAAGATCACTTCAGCTGGAGAGTGGGTTGGAAAAGTTCAACCATTTAGAGGCTTTTACAGGAATGACAGCCTGAGCTAAGATAGGAAGAGGAGAGGACAGTGAATATATATTTGCTGGTAGTATTGCCATGACTTAATTACAGGTGTTCCTCAGTGTATAATGGTTCCACTTAAAAGTTTCTGATTAAAAAGAAAAGATTGAAGCTTTGTAATGGAATAAAAATGAGAGTGACCCACCTCTCCCTAATTTGGCTAAGAATTCAGTGCTGTTAAATATTGTTAAGGATGTTAATAAGCCTTCATTATAAGTATACTTTAATTTTCCTTTACATTTCTTCATGTATACGTGTATATGATCTGTGCATGTTCATGTTTAAGGGCATACATACGAGTGCAGGTGCAAGTGGAAGTTGTACTGCCATGGTTATTTATTTTTTGCTACGGGTGTCACTGAACCCAAGGCTCACTGATTCAGCTAAACAAGCTACCCAGTGAGCCTGGGCCATCATTCTTTCGCTTCACCTCCCCAGCCCTGTGGTTGCAGGCACATACCACGATGCCCCATACTTACATGGGCCCTGGGAATCTGAAATCAGGTCGTCATGCTTGTATAGTTTGCACTTTATCCATAGAACCAGTCCCCTAATTTTCCTTTAAATCATCTGATTTGTTGTGGCCAGCTGGTTTGACTGACAGCTGTCAGATAATCCATTGTGGCCAGCTGCTTTGAGCTCCTCTTTTGGTGACCATTGTCATGGGATCCTGGCTCTTTGAACACTCTAGGAATACCTTAAGGAAACAACACTCCAGCTGCAGAGAACACTGCTTCAGGAAGCTTTACACTTGTCTTTCCTGCCCTGGACAAACTGCACCTTTTCTGGCTAGAACTGAGTGGTCCTTCTGTGCCTGCTTGCCATCTTTATTATGGGAAGACCAGGCTGAATAGGTAGCATGAAGGGATGTTAGCAGGGGCCATGGCAGCTGTAGAAGCCATGGCAGTAAGCAGTTCAAGTGAGAGCAACTGGGAGCAAACTAGCAGGGATCAGAGCCTCATCTCAAGGATGTAGGTGGAAAAGCAACAGAGCATCTTCCCGCCTCCCTCCACATGAGTACACACAGCATGCATGGCTGTGCATCTGTGCATACACCACACATGAAAGTACTAGGCAGATATACCAACATTAATTTTATAAAGATTCAATTTTAATCTGGTAACCAGGAGCCACATTAGGAAAGAGCATAAAAAAAAGTCCCAAAGCTATGCCCCGGGAATGCCCAACATTTAGGTTGAGTAGAGAGAGGACAGGCATCTTGGAAAGGCTAGATAGATGCTGGCTGTGGTGTTTAATGCTACATTGCCAAACTATATAGACCCTGGAGAGGGGCGGGGGAGGGGAGAGAACACAGATGGTTGCCCATGGTGTGAGGACCCACCTGAGGGACACTGGGGAGGGCCAAAGGTGAGGGTCCTGCAAAGGGGGGACCCAGGAGGAATCCTGAGGCATCCCTGTGGCAGGATACCATAGACCTTTGACCTACCAAGTAAAAAATGCTCATCATAGAAGATGGCTAAAAACAGACATGAGAAGTCAAAAAAGAACCATTCCACAAAGGATTTTACATTACCATTGTCATTATGGGATCTACATTTTTGTACAAAATGAAACTAGTATTTTTGTTCAACATAAGCACTTCCCATGGTACAAAAAACTAAAAATATCTCTTGAAATAGGAATTTAATAATACACAATTTATTTACATGTGGGCGCACGAGCGCGCGTGTGTGTATACACGGGCATAGGTGCACCAGGGTCTATTCTCTACAAACAAGCATCAGGCACTTTCTGACTTACACGGATGGCTTGGGAATTGATCTGGATTTATGAAGGTGTTGCAAGCAAGCCACTTTAACCTTTGAGCCATGCTTATCTCCAGTGCTTCAAAATTACACATACTTAAAAAACGTGATTTCCACATGACTCTTGGGTCCCTGAAGTTTTCACAGCTTAAGGTTTCTGCTGCTTCACGTGGTCAGAATGCACCGCCGGTGCTCTGAAGACGGGTCGAGGGTGGAGTCAAGGACGCCCTCCCCACGAGCACCAGCACCAACAGCGGGGTCCAGAGCAGAGGGGACGCGCCAATCAACCTCCACCGTGCCCACGGGGCGAGCCGCACCACGTGACCCTGCGCGCCGGGGAAGGCGTGCAGCCGGGGCGCGGAGTAGGAGGAGCCTCCCGGGCGCGCGTGCGTGGTCTCGCCACGCCGTGCGGCGCGGGAAAGGCCGGCCCCGCCCCCGGGATCCGAGCGCCAATCCCGGCCCCGGCCCCGGCCACGCCCCCGGGACTCAGGGCCAATCCCCGCCCCGCCCGCGTGGGGCGCAGGCGCAAAGCGGTGCCCGTGCTGACGTCAGCGCGCCTCGCGGGAGTGGCACCTCGCGTCCCACGCCGGCCGGCCGACCGGGCGGGCGGAGTTGCTGGGCGCTCCGCTCCCTCGGCGCCCGTTTGAATGAAAGCTCCGCAAGATGGCGACGGCCGGTGCCGAGGCGCGGAGAGGTGAGGCTGGAGCGCGCTCGGTCTCCCGGGATCGCCGGCTCCCGGGCCCGGCCCTGCCCGGTACTGCCCACGCCTCCCGCCGGCTCCCCGCCCCTGCCCACGCCTCCCCTGCCCGGTACTGCCCACGCGTCCCCAGCCCGGTACTGCCCACGCCGCCCGCCGGCTCCCCGCCCCTGCCCACGCCTCCCCTGCCAGGGTCACGCCGCCCGGCGGCCCCCGGCTCCCCGTCCCTGCCTGCCCCGGGGCCCTGCTGCCCCCGTCGCGGTCCTTTGTGGGCTGGTCGAGGGAGGGAACGCAGGAGTGACCACGGCCGTGGCGACCGCATCCCTGGGACCTCCGTGGACCTGCGTGGTGTTTCCGTGGACGGAGCTCGGGGTCCCAGGCTCCGCGCGTGGCCCCTCCAGGAGGACTCCCAGGCCGGCCCATTGCCGTCATTTAGGCTGCCGGATTATTTCTTTTATATTAAACAGGTGTTTTCACTTTTTCCTAGTCAGAGTTTCAATTCTCAAAATGGAGCATTTCTGTTGAGGGTTGGCTTTCAAATTCTCAAATAGATGTGAACATTTAAAAACAGATCATACTGTAGAGAGAATCCTCTTTGCGAGTGGCCAACGTAGTGACAACCGATTTTACACAAAATCTTGGAAGTTTTTAGATAGAAGGGATTTATGGAATTATTTCTACAGTACTCCTACTCCTAAATCACTCGTACATACTCCAACAAATTTTTGAGAAAAATACTTTGCTTTTTTTGTGGGAATTTTGAGTCCTTTGCAGTGATCAGAGTGGTAGAAATGACTGGTTATTAGTCTGAAAATGAAGTCCCTTGAGTATGAGGAAAGGATACAGCGAAATTCCAGTAGCTGTGGTCTCTCTTAGCTGACAATTACCTCGAAACGTAAAACGTTATTGCCACTACCTTGGAGAACTACCCAGTAAAGCTTCAGTTGATATATTGTTTGGTAACCTCAGTTTTCAGCAACCCTCTTTTTTTTTTTTCCTTTTCCTTTTTTTCCAGTGAATCTGATACCCAGAAAGACTGAGACCTCACTGAAGTCGTGTAGATAAGTGGTTGGCCCACAAGACTAGACCAGAGAACTCACCATGACAGTAGCCATAAAACCAAATTCATTACATTTTTATAAACATCAGTTTGTGTAATTATAAATTCAGTATGCAGTTTCTGGCTTCTATGAGATTATTAATATATCTCAATATATCAAGTTCGGTTTATGGATCGTTGAGTATTGTTTTATAACTCAGATTAAAAACAGTGTAGAAAAGTATTACAGAGCTCACTATTTAAAAGTGATTCTTTGGTTTATGCAACTTGTTAATACTGCACCATGGAGGAAATCGGTGCAGTTAAAATTTGCTGCACCATTCCAAAGTGGGAGAAGGACACTGGTTTGTCAGTACAGAACTGTATCTCAGCTTTAGTTTCTTGTTAATCAAGATAAATGAAAATGTTACTTTATAGGAAATTTGACAGTTTTAAAGTAGACTTTAGATATATTTCTAATAATATGTCCTAGAGATCTGTTTAAGATAGTAATTGTACTACATAGAACTCAATGGAAAGTGAAAAAAATTACCCCTTTTGATCTGTGTATTTATATGTAATCTTAAGACCTTAGACATGAAACACTTTGTTCATGTGTTAGTAGAATTTATCCAATGTAAGCAGAACATAGAATAGTGATCTGACCAAATCCAAGAAACCCAATTTACTAAAATCATTATTGCTTTTTCTTGAACACATATCTACTTTTTTTGTGATAATGGATTTTTAGACTATAAAATTGTCAGCTGAAAGGTTTTGAGGTTTTTTTGTGTTTTTTTTTTTGTTTGTTTGTTTGTTTGTTCTGAGTAGCTATTTCACTAGTAAAGAGTTCTATTTTCTTATTGTAGCCTGGTGTGTGCCTTGCCTAGTTTCACTTGATACTCTTCAGGAATTATGTAGAAAAGAAAAACTCACATGTAAATCGATTGGAATCACCAAAAGGAATCTAAACAATTATGAGGTGGAATACTTGTGTGACTTCAAGGTAGAAAAGGTAAGGCAAATATCTAGCCCCATAAAAGAGACCTATTCACACGTCAGTATTTTTTTTATTTTTATTTCTGCAACAGAAAGAGCTTTGAAAACACAGAAAGCTTTTCCTAATATTTAAAAGTCTTAAGTTATAGATATGTATGTCTTGGGTATTTTACCAAATACCATTGAGGATTCTGAAGCAGGAAGTGTTCCTGCATACAGATATTTATGGCATTTACAGTGTACTACATCCATCTCGAGATTATCTCTGCATGGCTTATCAGAGCAAATGTTTGATCTCAGATTGGCTTCTCCTGCCTTTCGCTTTGTCCTGTATCATATTTTCCCATTATCACCTAAAATGACCTAGAGTTTCAAGCCAACTTTATGTTATTAAATGTCCTCAAAAAGCTTCACCATTTGTATTTTCTTCCATGGTGTCCAGTTCAGATATTATGAGATTCTGTGATGTAGTCGAGTAGTGTAGATTTTAGTCATTCCAATGCATTGTTTAGTAACTTAAACTTCAGTAAACTGTTCTGAGTGTCCTTTTATTCCTGTTAAAAGTGAGTTCTTCTAAGAAGTTTTTTAATCTACACCTTGTATCTTTCAGTAATTCACTTACCTTTAGCCTTCCTCTGAACAACTCTGGTAATTAGTTCTCTCAGATAAATGGATTGGGAATCCTGCTTTAATTCTTTAGTTTTCCTTCATTTTCTGTGCTGAATCCAGTCAGTCACTAAATCCAGTTTTTCCCTTGCAACGTCCCTTTTCATTTGGACTTGTTGCCTTTTGAATCAGCCTTCATAGCACCTTTCCATTTACAAAATAGCCATGTCCATTTACAAGCTCAGGACTGGCCAGTCTAGCTAAATAATCTTCAGTATTAGCTCTATTAAAACATACTTATAAGCTGGGCCTGGTGGCATAACCCTCTAATCCTAGGCAGGAAAATCACAAGTTCAAGACCAGTGTGGGCACCTTAGTGAAACCTTTTCTCAAAATTTATAAAAATAAAAAGGATCTGGGGATATCCTCACTTAAGAGAGTTTTCCTAGGATGATAGGGCTCCAGTACTATAATATAGCAAAGCAGACATACTTCTATTCACATATTGCTGTATTCTCTTTGTCAGGTTTTTTTTTAATCAATTGTTTTTTTTTAAATATTCATTTATTTACAAGCAGAGAGAGACTATGCACACCAGGGCCTCCAGCCACTGCAACTAAACTCCATGTGCCACTTTGTGCATCTAGCTGTACGTGGGTACTGGGGAATCAACTCAGGTTGTTAGGCTTTGCCGGCAAGCGCCTCAACAGCTGAGTCATCTCTCCAACCCTATGTTTATTTTTTTTAATTAATTTGTTTATTTACTTAAAAGAGAGAGAGCACAAGAGAAAGAGGCAGATAGAGAATGGGCACCCAACGGCCTTCAGCTACTGCAAATGAACTCCAGACGCATGCACTCCCCTTGTGCATCTGACTTTACGTGAGTACTGGGAAATTGAATTCAGGTCCTTAGGCTTAGCAGGCAAGCACCCTAACTGCTAAGCCATCTCTCCAGCCCCTCTATGTTTATTGTTTGAGACAGGCTTTTGCTGTTTGGACTCAGGCTGGCCTTCATCTTGGGATCATCCTGCCTGGTACTTGGATTATTGGCATATATTGCATTTGGCATAGAGTGCATTGCCAGTCTTTGTGTCTTTTTAAATATTAAGCCTTTTTTCACTCATTTATCTCAGTAAGTAAACATATTCAGCTATTTCCAAACCTTTAGAAATCTTCCCTTGAACCATTCAGTTATTTCCTGTATTTTCCTTCTACTTCATTTCCCACTAATTTTTAAAGGCTTTATTAAGGTATAATTTCCCTATTTAAAGTACACAATTCAAATCCTAGTAAATCCAAGTCAATTTTAGAATATTGTTTCATTACCCTAAAAAGAATCCCAAAACCTCTTAGTCATAACGAGATCTGTTACTCTGTTACTTTCTTACCCATAGCCCTAAGCAACCACTAATTCTGATTGCTGTCTATAGCAGTCCTTGAACTTGAGATCCTGTTTGCCTTAGCCACATGAAGAGCTGGGATTATGTGGGCCTATACCACTAGGCCCAGTTGGAACACTTATCAGCATTCTTTTCATTACCAAATAATATTCCTTTGTATAGATAACATCACATTTGTCACATGATGGACATTTGGGTTTGATGAATAGTTCCATTTGGGGACTATTGCAAATAGTGCTGCTATGACTGTTGTAAGTTTCCATGTGAGCAGAAGTATTCATTCTCTTAAATGGAATTGCTAATTCGTAAGCCATTTCTTCTTAACCATTTTGGGAACTGCTAGGTTTTTCTAGATCTCTGCCTCATTTTACTTTGTCCCAAACAAGGTATGAGAGTTTTAGTTTCTCCATGTGTTGACCAGTGCTTGTTCGTTGTTAGAACTATCCTAGTGCTTGTGCAGTGCATCTCACTGTGGCTTTGGTGTGTGTTCTGCTCAGTGCATCCTTTACTTATCATTTGCTCATTTGTTAAAGTCAGGTTGCTTTTATTTGCTTTGTTTTTCCAGGTAGGGTCTCATCTAGCCCAGGCTGACCTAGAATTTACTATGTAGTCTCAGGGTGGCCTTGAACTCTAGGCGATCCTCCTGCCTCTGCCTCCTGAGTGCTGGGATTAAAGGCGTGTGCCACCACACCTGGCCTGTCTTTTTCTTATTATTGAATTGTAACTATATTCTGAATAGAAACCCCTTGTCAATTACATATTTTACATAATTTTTCTTCCATCCTATGGGTTTTCTTTTCGTTTTCCTTTGACTTCTTAATTCATTTTATTCTGATTTGTGCCTGCACAGTGACAGTATAATGGTGTGTTTGAAGACCTCAGATCTTACTGTCCTACTTTGCCACACTTGACACTGTTGGTACCTTTTCCTCATGAGATGCACTTGTCTGTGGAGACACTGCCTATGTTCAGATTTTAGTTCTTGAGATGTATTATGTGATTTCAGCACTTGGACTCTCTGTCCCTATAGTTTCTTTATCTGTGAAATTAGGGTATGCATCTATCTTGCAAGATATCATTAACATTTAATAGATTAATAGAGGATGTTTACAATAGAAATATATTTGAGAATTATATTCTATCAGTGTAATGGTTAAGTTTTGTTGTCAACTTGACCTTTCAAGTAATCTTGGGTGTGTCTCTGAGGATGTTTACAGGAAGGCAGCCTCTCAGCAAGGGGCAAGATGTAAAGAAGCTCAAAGGAGCTAGAAGTAAACATCCTTTCCTGTGTGGGCCATGCAAGAAGGAATTTCCAGAGACTCAAGAAGCCTGGGATAAGGTTGCAAGACCCCACCCTAAGTCTACATAAAGGGGAAGAAATTCTCTCCTTGGTGTGCCCCCCACCCCTTCCTGTCTGTTTGCTATTGTGTATGTGGTGTAGGTGATAGGTTTTTTTCTCTCTGCTTGGACCTGTGAAAGAGGGCCAGCCTCTTTCACTTTTATGAGATTTCCCCTGGATCTGTAGTTTGAATAAGTACTTTCCTCCCCAAAACTGTGCCTGGTTTGGAGATTCATCCCAGCGGTATGTGGCTGACTACGACAAATCAGTGTTTGTTTTCATTACCACCTCTTGTCTCACTCATGTTTTTTTCTGTTGCTTTTATGTTCTTGTAGAATCTTTTATCCAGACTTCCTTCGAAATTCACCTTGCACTTACTTACTCTTGAAGTAACCTCTTCCCCAAGTTTCTGCTTCAATCTTTTTGCATCATGATCCCAAATCTTTTTGAGTCTTTGACCTCTTTCTGGGCTTAATTTCAAACTGGATACCCTATAAGTAACATGAGTTCAACACATTTGTAACTAGGCCCATTTCCTTACCTTAAATCTGCATCCTGCACTGGTGGTTCCTAGCCTCATTAACAGAAGGGTATTACTTCCAGATACTTGACCTTAATTTTATGCATTATTTTCCTCCCCTCTTCCCTTTCTCCTTCCCTCCTTCCGCATCAGAATGTTATCTGTAAAGCTCTATTTGTCTCTTCCTGCTTATTCCTGTTATAACTTTACAAAAAGAGTTAGTTACCTAGAACTCTACTCACATTGAAAGTGCTACAGTTAAAGGCACTTGATTGCAAAGCCAGATGCACCAAGTGGAGCATGCATCTGGAGTTCATTTAGAGTAGTCAGTGGCAGGAGGCCCTGGTGTCCCATATTCTCTGTCTACCTTTCTCTTTGTCTCTGTATCAAATATATATTTTTGAAAAAAGTTTCATTTTTATACTGAATTATGGGTGTTGTAGTTCAGTTTCAGGTAGTTTCTTGCACTGTAATTTCTCTTTTTTGCACCAGTCCACCTTTTTCTTCTGTGTATATGTGTGTGGGTACCACTGTGTGGAAGTATAAGACAGTTTAACCTAAGTATCTACCTCAGCTGCTCTCCTTATTCATTGAGAGAGTCTCTCACTGAACCTAGAGCTAAACTAGCTAGCCAGTGAAGCCTAGGGCTTCTCTTTCTCTGCCTCCCCAACCTGAGATTACAAGTGCACACCACCACACCCAGCATGGGTGGAGATCAAATCAGGTCCTCAGACTTGCACAACAAGCATTGTGCCCATGGAACCATCTTCTCCCTAGCCCTGCCATCTGTTTCTCTGCTTTAGAATAACAGCCTTGCTTTTCTCACTCATCTCCTTGATATTTCTACTTCTACCTAGCACAGATACTTAATCTATAAGCCAGTATTGAATATATTTCCTTTCCTTTCTCTTTCTTTCATATATTTGAGTAAGTGAAAAAGCTTTTGACCCTGTCCTTTTCCTCTATTGTCCCCTATTGCCATATGCATGGTGCTATTACAGTTTCTTAAATGCCCTGATTGCATTGGGGACTTGCTTTAGACCATATATTTCTTTCTAATCTGACACAAATATTTATAGATTTGCTCATTTACTGGGTACCTAGTATGAGCCAGGCCCTATTTTAATCATTGGAAACATAACTTCAGACCACATCTAGCAGCAGGGCGTGGTGTTTCATGCTTGTAATACCAGCTACTGGGGAGACTGAGGTAGGAGGAACGTAAGTTTGAAGTTTGTTGAACTCTATAGTGAGATAAAGGCTAACCTAGACAACAGTGTGACCCTGTCTCAAAAATAATTTGTAAAGGTTTAAGGATGTAGCTCAAGGATATGCGCTTGCTTAGTGTATGAAGGACCTGGGTTCTTTCTCCCAAGTACTGCAAAAAACAAAGAAACAAACTTCTTTTCTGAGCAAGTGCAGGCACACTTTTGCACATGTGTTTGTTTGTGTATTTGTGGGTGCATGTGTGTGTGTTGTGTGTGTTTGTGAAGACCAGAAGTCAATGTTTGTTGTCTTCCTCAGGGTTTAGTCCATGGTTGCTGGGTCTCATGTCCTTGGGTGGAACACTGGTGGGAACGGGGCAGAGGAGATTCATGACCTCATCGCAGATGAGGCAGAAAGCAACACAGAGACCAGTGGCTAGATAGACTCTTTAAAGGAATGCCTCTGGTGATCTACTTCTTCCATTGAGGCTCCCCCTAAAGTTTCTGCAACCTCCCCAAATAGAGCTGTCACACATCACACCTGGAACTGAGCCTGTAGGAGACATTTCATAGTCTGAGCATACAACTGAAAACTCCTGTTCTTCCATACCACACCAGCCCCTGGGAATGTAAAAACTACTGAGAAGCTTCCTCCTACAAGACACATTTGTTGTTTCCAAGCCTTTTGGGCTGTGCACTGTTGCTATCACCGGCCACATAGGAATGAAGGAGACACCTTTGTGGTCAGAGAATCCAGATGACCCAGATTCATTAAGGTATTGTTACCAAGAGTTCCCAGTTTTGGTATTCTGGGCTCAGTCAGAAGTGGCAGCTCCTTGAGTAAGGTAATCTGCCTGTGGAACAGCAGGAAGTATAAATCAATACTTGAGAACTTGACCCTGCGAGTTCCAGTAGGTCCGACTACCCACACCTCTTCAGTGCATTCCACAACTGCTCATTGCCATCCTGTGCTTGACTTGGTTCCTTGGGCTGTTTTCAAATGGGCCATTTTTCCTATAAGTTTAATACAGTTGAGTTTTCTACAAATGTAATAAAGACCTTTTTGTTTGTGACTTAAAAGCTGACAGGTAAACGATCTGCTGCAGGAAGTGCTATGTGTGGTCAATAGTACAAGGTCCATATGTGCTCCACTTAGGTTAGGACATATGGCAAGTATTATAGTTCACTACGGCAGTATAGCAAGCAGGGTGGCAGAAAGTGGGACTAGGAAAGAATGAGATGCGATCTTTCATCCATCTTAAGGCAATGGGGACCCAGTCGATAGGTTCCTAAGAGAGACATGTGTAATCCATACTTCTCTCTGCAGTGAATAAAGTAGGTTGGTAAGTGGTGAGTGTCACACACGTGACTACCTGCCCTAAAAGGTGGTGGTGACGACCTATGTAGGAAATGATGGTGCAGAAAGCGTTAGCAGTATTGATGAAGGAAAAATAAGTAGGTGACATTTAAAAACGATCAGTTGGTGTTTTGTAAGTAGGGGTGGTGGGGATCTAAGTAAAAGAGCCTTGTCTGGAAAATTAAGAGTGAGATCTAATTGAAAGTAGATCTTAGTGATTGTCAAAAAGGTAGTGATTGAACTCTTGGGAGTGAACTCTACAGATACTTATTGCCTGTCTACATGTCCTGCAGTAGGAGCTAGGAATCAGCATTGAAGGATATGGGGACGTGGTCCCTCATAATACAGAGATTATCTTGTGGTGAGACGAGAAGTCAGTATACAAAGTAAGTAGCTATAGTTAAGGGGAGTGCTAATGTAATGGGAAATCTGACCCTGGAGAGCTTGCTCAGATATCTCTGAGGAACTAATGTTGTAATTTAGTCCCTAAGAATGAAAGATAAATGGGGGTGGATCTTAATGCAGAAGACACTCTGACTTCAAGGAATAGAAAATGAATAGAAGATAATCAGCAAGCATGAAATGAGGCTGGACCTAGAATGCACAGCTCCTAAAGGATTATGACCTTCCTCTTGAGGACAGTAGCATTTTAAAGAAGGGGAGTGGCATGATGGAAGAAACTTCATCTGGTTGGTTTTTTTTCCATCTGGTTGTTTTATCCTGAATGATCAGGTGGTAAGAGGATATTGCAGTACTCTGAGCAAAGCAAATATAATAATAAGGGCTTGCTTATGGAGGAATGTCAATGAGACAAATCAGATCCTTACCAGAAAAGTAGCCCAAGATGTGGGAGAAATATTTTATAAACCAAGGAGAGGATGGATGGCTGGGGAGATAGCTCAGTGGGTAAAGTGCTTGCTGTGCAGTCATGAGGACCTAGGTTCAAATTCCCAGAGTCTTGGAAAGCCTGATGTAGTAGTGCAAGCATCTGTGATCCCAGTTATACCTGCAACAAGGTAGGAGGCAGAAACAGGAGGATCTCCTGAAGCTTCCGAGCCAGCTAGCCTGGTATGCAATGGTGAAACAAGAAACCCTGTCTTAAACAAGGTGGAAGGTGAGGAATGACTCTGAGGTTATCCTCTGACCTCTGCATCTGTGCGTGTGCACACACACACCCACACCCACACACAGAGTTTAGATAGATAGGCAGAAAAGGTACTGAACAGTGGATTAAAGAGCTATAAAGAATCCACTGAACGCATTTGAAAGGCTGTAGGTGCCCGAGAGTAGTTTGTGTTGCATGAATACGAGAGTCAGAAGAATGAAAGAATAAAGTGGAAGCATAAGAAAGTAGAGTCAAGTATATGGACATTTCTTTCAAGTTTACTGGCTTTGAAGAAAGAAAACAAAGGGTATAATGGTATTTACAATTTTTAATTTGTGTTTAAAACTTTGAGTCATACATTCATGTTTTGAATTTTTTCAGTGTTCTCAAAGGCCATCCTGAAATCTCCTCATGACCAGTCTGTAACTGATACTGTCTTCTAGAAATTACTTAACACAAGCACTTACATATAGAAATTAAGTTTTATGTTGCTTATAAAAAGCAGAAGTGTAAATGCTCTGGAGAACCAGTAGTGAGGGAGAAACTGGAGAGATTAGAGGAGTCATTGGAGGAAGTGTATCTGTTATGACTGCATCTACCTCCATGAACTTCTGGAAATTAGGAACAAAGGTCATATGCTACTGAAATAAAGAAGGTAGTTAAAGACCCTGAAAATAGTGAAGGAAGTCGGAAGGAACCAGCTTGGGAAATGGAAAACTGCCATCTACCAGAGGAAAAGGGGGTTACTACTATGAGGTCACTTCAACGTCTACTTGAACATAAAGAATATATATACATTTTTCAGGGCTGTGCAGTTCTGCAGCAGTATCTTGCCTTGTTCTCGCTGTTGTTGACTGCTATACTTGCTGTGAACTTTCAGGAAATTCTCCTGTCTCCACCATCTGTTTGGCCGTCACTCTGCTGAGATTATGAAACTCATGGCTTATGGCTTTTTACCTGGGATCTGGGGACTGATCTCAGGTACACAGGCTTGAGCAGCAAGCACGTTAGCCACTGAGCCATCTCCTAACAACTTTCTAAAAATTCATACAGTGTTGATTTTTATATTGCATGCATTCTAGTAATTATATTCTTGTTACACATTCAGAAACAGTCAGATTTTAAGGTGGTGGACAGTTGTGCTTGTTTTGGGACTATAAAGAATAAAATTTTATCCTTATAATGGCTCATAGGTCAAATTAGAAGTGGGAACATGAGGAAGTTGATAGAGACCAGTTCTCAGACAAGAGAGTCAGGAAGGGCTTCAGTAACGAGATGAACTTTGAGCTGTTTTAAAAGATGTGTACATTTCTCTATATAAGCAGATAACACTGAAATAAGTCCTGTAGGCAAATGAGAGAGGCCATTTTAATTAGGGAGAACTTTGTAAGAAAAGCAGTAGGGAAGTGCAAAATAGTCTGGCATATTTGTGTATACAAGCAGTTCATTATGGCTGGAGGGCTGTGAATAAATGGGATTATAAGAGGAGGTTGAGCCAGAAAGACATTAGGGACCAAGTTCTAAAATGATGTTGTTTTTTGAGATGTAGCCTTTTTAAAGTGTGTGTCTGTGTGTGTGTGTATGTGTGTTGTCACATGCCTTCATGCACTGAAATATCTCCCCAACCCCTGAGCTGTAATCTTAAACAGGCTGGTCTTGAACTCTTGAACCCACATGATTTTTTCACCGTAGCCTTTTTTTTTAAATTATTGCTTTTGAGTATTTGAGACTACAATTGTGAACTATGTCCCTGTGCTAAAGAAGAGTTGGATTTGTTTTCTGTTGCTGGAAATAGAAGCCAGGGCTTTGTACATGCAGGCATTCTACCACCAAGCTATAGCCCCCATCCCAGCAATCAATTTAAGGATGGCTTTCTTTGTTAGAGTAGGAAGTTTGAACTGTATTATATAGGCATCAAGGAAACTAGTCATAATCTGTCCATTTATAACTCAGGAAAATCCCAGGCCCCCAAGATAATTCTAGGTGTGTGTGTGTGTGTGTGTGCGCGCGCGCGCGCGGGGTGGGGTGGGGGTGGGGGGGTGTACTTCATAGCAAAGCTTTGTACAAGGCAAAACATTCTCTGGTGAGGAGAATGAGGTGCGCCCCCTCGTGGGGAGAATCTGAACCACTCCCCACTGCTACCCTATAATAACTACCAGCAAATGTTGACCTGTATATAATTTTAGTGCAGAGTGCATTCTTTTTTTTTTTTGGTTTTTCGAGGTAGAGTCTCACTCTAGTCCAGGCTGACCTAGAATTCACTATGTAGTCTCAGAGTGGCCTTGAACTCATGGCGATCCTCCTACCTCTGCCTCCCAAGTGCTGGGATTAAAGGCGTGCACACCACGCCCGCTTACTCTTTTTTTTTTTTTTTGGTCAGAGTGCATTCTTTTATATCTGACTTCTTTCTATCAACATTGTTTGTAGAATTTATATTTTTGCTGTATATTACTGTCATTTCTTGTCTGCTCTGCTTTAGTTACGTCATTGCATCAATATACTACAATTCACTTATGGCACCTTGAAAAAAGGAAACTAGTCACAATTTGCAAGAAAATAACAGAATAAGTGATTCTGTGGATTTTCTTGTTTTGGGAGTAAACCTTGTACGTAGTCCAGGAGGAAAGATTGAAGTGTTATTAATTTGAAGGCAGGGAAACCATTTGGGAGATTAGTGTGATAATCCAGATAGAGCTGATGGTGATCAGCAGGAACTGAAGCTGTCCTGATAGATGGGGACTAGTCCATCTCTAATGCAACTTGGTAATGGGCTGAATTAAAGGAGAAGGACTTAAGATCGCCTATCTGATTTTCAGCTTGTGAGTAGGTAGATGGGTATGTCACCTCGGTGAGTGACACAGAGTGAATCAGTTTAGGAAACTGGTGAATTCCATGAGGATGGATGGCTCTAAGAGCAGGTTGGGCCTCAAGTAGGCTATTGGATATATGGGTGACAGCTGGTTCTGGAAAGCAGAATATAATTGTTTAAACCACTGGAGTGGTGAGGTTGCCCAGAAAACATTTAGAGTAGGAATTCTTAGTCTGGAATTCAGATGTCTTGAACTTACCCAAAGTGTCATATGTGGCTTTGTTATGGAAAACTCCATTCTTTTTCTCAAATTCTCAGAAAGGACAAATACTTATTTAGTGTGAAAAGGGACTGAGGACAGAGTCTTAAATATCTTGTAATGCTCAAGGTGAGGGGCAAAGGAAAGTAGAAAGTAGGAAGGAAATAACAATAAGGAAGAAATCATCATATTAAGAGCATTATATCAGCAATGTATTAATAGGATAATAGATGAGTTAAGATACTCTGAGTCAGATGAGTCTGCTTCCATGTAAACAGGTATCTGCTATAAGCAGTCCCAAACTGTCATTACCTCACTGGATAAAGAAATGATTAGGGTTTGGTGAAGCTCAATTCTGATATGCTTCAGTGCATATATTGGCTCTCTTTTCTTTTTCTTTCTCTTGGAACCATAATATATATTTTCATGTAAATACAGCTTTTGTGAATTGAATGTGGTGGCACACGCCTTTAATCCCAGCACTAGCACTTGCACTAGGGAGGCAGAGGTAGGAGGATTCATGAGTTCAAGGCCAGCCTGAGACTACATAGTGAATTCCATCCAGGTCAGCCTGGGCTAGAGCGAGATCCTACCTCAAAAAAAATTACATATCTATACATGTATGTATATATGTGTGCATATATGTAGCTTTTGTGTATATCTTCAGTATATAAACACCTTTTTTACAGCAAAAATTTTTGACTAGTTTTCAAAATGAAGCAAAGTTCTTTTAATTCATAAAAGTTACTGATGTTAGTTTCAATGACCCCCCTGAAGACAGACCACCAGAAACACCAGAGACTCGAGTCAGAGCAAACGCAAGGGTTGCTTTATTCAGGCAGGTTTGAACCTGGACCACAGCCACACAGCCAAGTAGCTAGCTGGGAACTGCGGCCCCGAGCATCCAAACTGAAACCTTTTTAAAGGTTGAAGCAAACATTCCTTAGGGTTCACATGAGTTCTTATCTTAAATGACTATATTTTTGGGTCTGGGGGTGAGGGTCAGGGTATGCCTGTGGAAGCATGTGTACAGAAGCAAATAAGCAGTTAAATTAAGGACGGATATGGATATTTGTTTGATCTGACTAGGACATCTGTTTGACCCGATGTTCGGTGCTCGATCATTCTTTTCTTCCCACACTCCTATAGCATAGGCATTCTCACAAAAAGCAGAAAATAGCCATTACACTTCAACTCCTACTTGACTCCCATCCGTTAATTGTACATCAGGTATTTTCCTTGGGACCTATGGCTCGGACACTTTCCCAGGCTAAAGATAGAAGTTTGAACTAAGCATCTTGTACTTGGCTCTATATGGTACTCTTTTCTATTTTACAAGAGTCTCCATTTCTTTATTTTACCCATGCTTTAAATTTTACAATTATATTTCACCCTCACAACTGATTGTTGAATATAATAAAACCTTAAGAAGCTGATAATGGGGCTAAAATAAGCTTGCTTGTAGATGTGTAAACATCCCTCAGCACAATTTATGCCTCAATTTGTCAGTAAGTTATAAGTTGGGGTGGAGTTAAAACTAAGTGAAAGAATGCTTGTCTGGCATATGCAAGGCCCTGAGTTTGATTCTAACACTGGGAGGGGGGATTAAATGATGTCAAGACAACTGTCATGCACCTTCTTTATAATAAAAATATACCAAAATGTTTAGGAAAAAGAAAATTTTCCCCAATTAAAAATTATCCAAATCTATGAATTAGAATAATTAAAAGATAACAGACAAAAAAGATAACAGACATAATTTAAACACATCCATATTTCAGAAGCATTTATGAGCTTATTTTATCTTGGGGCATGTCGGTCTATGTCAGTTATTCCAAGATGAAGTCATTGAAAGACCACTTCAGAATTCACTTCTGTGTACACTTTTAAAGAGAAGTTGCAGACATAGCCTGCTTAACTTTCAGGGTGAAGGAGGAACATAATCAAATCACCAGGGTGTAAAGAGAATTTAGATTCCATACTAGGGTGACCAGTAGAAATTGGCATGAAAAATCAAAATGGTTGATTTTTGACCATTGCATGCCTGTTCCCTAGTCGTGTGTGTTTCTAAAAAACGGTCAAGATTCACTATACTATTACTGTCCAATAGAATTAGGATATGAAAGCAGGGAATTGTGGGATATACCTTTAATCCCAGCACACTGGAGGCTGAGGTAGGAGTATCCCTCAGAGTTCAAGGTCAACCTGGAACAACAAACTGAGTTCCAGGTCAGTATAGGCTAGAGTGAGACTGTCTCAACAAGACAAAAACAAACAAACAAAAAAAAAGGGAAACAAACAGACATGAGCTGTAGGTATTTAAATTTTCTTAATACCATATTAAAGTAAAAATTATGCTTTCAAAACAAAGTAATGATCGCTTTCAATGATATGTTGATCAAATATATGCAAAAGATTATTTCAACATGTAGTCAGTATTTTTCTTTTAAGTTGGGATGTTTTGGGTTTTTTGTAGCTACGTCTTTGAAATGCAGTGTGTATTGTGCATAAAGTGTGTCTCAATTGAGACTAGTTACATTTCAGATCCCCAAAGCTCCATGTGGCTAGCAGTGACTCTATTGGACAGTACATCTTTACAGAGTTTAGATTCTAGGGATGTGTGCTCCGAACATTGAGGAATGAATACAAGTTCCCTCAGGTCCAGTGGACAGTTACTAAGTTATGGACCTTCATCCGTGCTGGCCACATGAGGGCACTTAATCTAGTGTTGTTGTCTTTGAGACCATCTATTTCTGTAATTGAGGCAAATAATTTTTTGTTTAATATAATTACTGTTCAACAAAACATTCAGATATTTCAGTGCCCTTATTTTTTTCAGATAAGATTCTTTAGCTTAGTCAAGTATGTTACGCCACATCTAAATTCTGTATTGTATGTAAAATTGCTCGTATGATTTATTCTTCATCTGTTAACGCGATTCTACATCTTCTGAACTATTAAAAGAAATGATAATAGTGGCTTAATTTTTAAGATTCATTTTAAATACAAACTCATCTGATTTGCATTTTCTTTTATATTTTAAGGATATGGAATATTATCTTGTAAAATGGAAAGGATGGCCAGATTCTACAAATTCTTGGGAGCCTTTGAAAAATCTTAAGTGTCCATTGCTAATTCAGCAATTCTTTAATGACAAGTATAATTATTTATTTCGGGTAAATAAAGACAAAAGAATAATTGCAAAAGACGATAACAGAAAAGCTTTGCAACCTGCCATTG
>PVHP010005417.1:0-65109 GCA_004024765.1 Zapus hudsonius
CTCTGCCACAGCACTGCAAACAGCGGCAGGAAGGTGTGCCAAACACTGGCAAGGGGAAGCTGGCTTATAACCCCATAAGCCCACCCCCAACAACACAGCTTCATCGAGGTTGTAAAACCCAAACTGCCATCAGCTGAGGATCGATCTATCAGAACACATTCAATTGTTTGTGGGGGACACCTGTATCAAACCATGACATACCCCAACTTGTACAAAGATCTTTAAGTACAAGTGGATTCCTTGGCTCTTCGAGGATTCATGAAAGACCTTCTGTGGGTCAGACATTGTGTCTGGTGAATATTGGGGCGAGGGATCAAAAGATATGGCATCTCCTCACATGGAACTTGCTTTCTCTTAGAGGAGAAACTCCAGATGGACCCAGACCAAAATGAAGTAAAACAGAGGCTAAGATTTAGTCTTCAGCAGGCCACACTGTATACTGCCTTGACTTCACCCCCACCCCACTCTCCTAGGTTGTTGATGTTCACCTTTCTGGACAGCTCCATAGCTGTTGGTTTTGAATGTCTCCTTATCTTTGGATGCAGTTTGATGCAGAATATATTGGTAACTGACTTCTAATGTCTACTCACATATGTGGCTAGACAGAAAAGATGGACACACCCAGCCCAGTGTAAGGATGAAGGCCAGAGATGGCAGGGGGAGGGTGGGCCAAGAATGCCAGAGTTTGAATCATCAGAACACATGTAAGTAGCTGGGCATGGCCACACTCGTCTGTAATCGTAGTCCTGTTGGGAAGCAGTGAGGGAAGAGTCACAGCAACCTCTGGAATCAGTGAGAGACTCCATCTGGAGAAAATCAGGCAGGGAGGGATCAGGCAGGAGGAAACTTGACTTTCTCCTCAGCTACAGCAGGCAAGCTCACGTGATGCCCCAGGCACTGTGTCAGAACTTACACATGCATACATCACACACACACACACACACACACACACACACACACACACACACACACAACACCGAATATTGAATATTCCAGAGAGAGAGAGAGAGAGAGAGAGAAGAAAGTTTATTTAAATCTGACAAAGTCAGCTTTCTAGTTGCTGGGCAGAAATAACCCAAGCAAAAGAGGCTTGTAGAGGAATGGGTTTATTTGGCTTATGGATTTGAGGGGAGACTCCATCCTGGCAGGGAAAATGATGGCATGAGCAGAGGGGTGGACATCACCTCTGACACAGCACTGCAAACAGCAGCAGGAAGGTGTGCCAAACACTGGCAAGGGGGAGCTGGCTTATATATAACCTCCATAAGCCCGCACCCAACAACACAGCTCTATCGAGGTTATAAAACCCAAACTGCCATCAGCTGAGGATCGATCAATCAGAACACATTCATTTGTTTGTGGGGGACACCTGTATCAAACCATGACACTGGAAGTGCTTCTGAAGCAGGTCCCATGGAATCCCGGTGATCCCTGAACAGCACATAGATGTTGACAGAGAATTTGAAGAAACATCTCAAAGTTTGACCATGTTATGATTATGACCTGAGAGGAAAGCAGAACCACCATTCTGGAAGGTTCATCTCAAAGTGGAGGCCAGGCAGCAAGGCCAGAGAACCTCCTTGGGAGCAGTTTAGCAATAAGGGATTTCAGTGGCACTGTGCCTATGGCTGTTGAAATGTGTCTATAACTTGTACATTCAGCATTTCTTCCCTCTCTTTTTAATATCTGAACTGTACCTTCCTTGTTCTCAGTTCTGTTCTTTTGGGTGCTATAGGTCTAGAGTACATTTGACTAAATAATATATTATAGCACTTTACTTTGTGAATATGCACAAAGAGGAGGTAAGCTTTATGATGTAATTTATAAGTAAGGGCCATGAATGAGTCTCAGAGAAAATAAGTTACTCACCTGAAGAAACACAGCTAGTAAGTGATCAGGATAGATGAAGAACATAGGCTTCTGACCAGATTGACACATTTTACCCCAGGCAGACATGGATGGAAAGGAAATATAAAGGAAACACAAAGGAAACACTAGATAATGCTGATTGCCACAGCACACTGTTTGCTGAGATGCTCTGTCCATCAGTATGTGGTTACATCCAAGGTCAACAGACCTTCAGCAATGGCCTCCAGGCATTGCCTTGGTCCATTAGGCCTTTCCCGTTTCTCACCAGGGTTACTTTAATATTTGTCTAGGTGGTCTTTAGGCCTCCAGTCTCATGCTCCAACTATCCATCCTCCATGCTACCAAAGGAAAAATATATATATATATATATTTCTAAATTCTTACTGGATTAGGACATTGCTTGCATACAACCTTTCCCCAGCTCTCACAGTTGATATGATAAATCAGAAATTCAGCTTTTCACACATGCTATTTCATGAGCTGATTCACGTCTCTCTGCAGCTTCTTTGTCTGAATCCCTGGAGTCACGGTCAATGACCGATGGTACTGTAGAGGATGTATCCATCCACCTTTGTGTATGCTGTTTCGGCCACTTGAAACTTGTTTCCTTTTTTTTTGCCTGGAAAATCCATTTTTACTCTTAAAATAGTCATTCTTTAGATGTTCTTTTTATTTATATTTTTCTTTCTGGGAAGCCTTTCCACTGGTTAGGATAGTTCTTCTTGAGTCCTTGCTGTACTCTGTACATACTGCTTATTACATTTCTCACATTGCACAGTAGCTGTGTATTACATGCCGGTGTTTCCCCTGCACCGTGGGAAACAGTTGTGTTCCATTTCATTGTACGTCACTTGGCTCGTCACACTGTCTTGATACGTGGTGATCAGTAAGTATTGGTTGTGTGGATGAAGAAGAAAGAGCAGTGGGAAGGTACTCAGTATTGCTTACTTGGGCCTCTGGAGCTCACTGTACCTTCTCACACCTTTGAGCACTAGTCATCATCCTGGAATATCCTTCCATCCTCTTCCTCCCATTCATCAACCCCCATTCTCTTATAGCCATTCATCTTGGCATCTGGTCCCTCAAGGCTTTCCTGCCCCAATCCCGAACCCAAGGTTTAGGCATCTCTCCTTATTATCTCCAAAAATTACATTTATGGGAAAGATGGCTGGGTTAATGGACAGACAGATGGTTCACCAAGGTATCCTATGCCAAAGCTCATCTCACAATAATAGTCAATACAAAGTGCTTCCTGTGGGACACAAATTTCCCAAATATGTGATGAAAGCCAAATATTCATGAATATGTGGAAGATGGTGATTAAGACTCACTTTCACAACATCATGAACTCAACATGGGAGATTTGTGCTCAGCATATATACACCACTATGTCCAAAGAAAACAGCAGGTAAGCAGCATGATTAGAATGGAATCTATAAGCCCAAAGGGGAAAAAAATCCCCCTGGAAGTTTTAAAGGCAAATTTGAGACAGGGTCCTTATCTGCTTTCATACTCAGTAAACACAAGTCTCAACCTTGAAATGTTTGGGAAGGAAACATTTCCATCCACTTGGTTCCTTAATATAAATAATTCTCACCCTGTCCAAGGCTTCAGCTAGTGATAGGACCAGGAAACCTTACCACTTGACGTTTAGGACCTTTCAGCTTCCAACTGTCTACCTTTTCTCCCATTATCCATAAAGCCCTCACCACCTTCTCCCCAAGTTCTACCTCTTCATGAAGTTAGCTTCTCCTAAGAATTAAAATTTGAGATTACATAAAAATACACATTCATTGTTTAACTAAGAAGACATGAAGTTTTTCTTAAAAAAATAGATAACAAAAACAAAGTAATTGATTAAACTATTAAAGCCACGTATCTGGCTTTGCTGTTTGAATTTACTAAAAGAAAATGCATACAATCTGTGCCTATGTACTTGGGGCAGGAGGTCTCTGTGCTTCTGGGCTGGAAAGAAATGAGAGGCTAAATAATGAGGAAAGACCTTGTTTTCTTAAGGCATTTGTCCTTGGGTATGGTAATTTATTGTGCATTAATTTTTCATCTGCAAAATGGAGTATGGATGTCACAGAGGTGTAAGAGTTAATTGTGTGTGTTCGAACATGTGCATGCATATAGCTTAGAACAATCTCAGGTCCGACATTTAGTGTGGCTTGAATATTTGTTATTATCACATTACAAGGGATCTTGACATGGGCTTATTTTTAGGTACACAACTCAGGCAAGATCCTCAGAAGAAAGTGAATTGGTTTTCAATGGGGATGGTTAAGGCAGGCCTCAAATGAGGAGGCAGGAAGACATAAACTGCTTCTTCCAGGACAGTATCAAGAATGGGGCTGCAGGGCTATCATGCAATCCTGGGACTTTATTTCCCAGAGGAGATCTCAGCCAAGAGGAGAGGTGACCTCTCATGTTCACCTAACTACTTGGGGCAGGGTTTTGACTAGAACCCAGGCCCCTAACTCTGCCTGTTCTTTTGATGTTCTGCTTCCCATCAACATCTGCTGGCGTCATTCAAGGCCAGCTCCACCAAAACCACCCTCCTTAACCCCTCTGCAGGCTGCTAAGCCATACTCCCTCCAGCCTGAACTCAAGATACTGCCTTTTCTTTACCATCCTTCAGGGAGGGGAGCCATGCAACCAAATAATGCATTTACTAGGGACTGCAAAGCTTCTCAGAAACAAGGGACTTGCTAATTTATAACCAGTCTCTGGGTACAAACCACTGATGTGAACCATGCCAGTAGCTCACTAAACTTCCTCATTAATCTGCACAGTGAGCCTGTGAAGTCACTTCTGTATCGTGCTTTGCATGGATAGAAAAGCCAAATGCCTGCTATGGTGACATTTCAGCTTTCCAAAATCTTATAATTAAAAAAAAATGCTAGAGACAGGATCTCAACAAAGGTGTGTGAGACCCCAAAGCACATCTCCCAACCCTGGCACAGGAAGTTGGTTGCCTGTTGGCCTGCAGCATTTCTGAGGGAAAGAGAAAGAAGCGCTCTTAAGTGTGCACATAGGAGGGCTGTGACCAGATGGAAATGCTTATTTGGGGGCTGAGGTGCTGCTGAGCCTGCTGCCTCTCTCTGGAGACCTCAGTTCTTATGAAGAGTAGCAATTGCACCTAGTTCTGTTTTATTTTTCCCTTCACCCATTCACCCATCCAACCATCCATCCATCCACCCCACCCACCCATCCATCTACCCATCCATTCATCCATCCACCCATCCACCCACTCACCCATCCATCTACCCATCCACCCATCCATCTACCCATCCATTCATCTGTCCACCCACCACCCACCCACTCATCCATCCATCCATCCATCCATCCATCCATCCAGCTCTATGTCCCTTTAGCTTTCTGTCCACCCATATCACTCTAGCCAATAAGCCTTTATTGAGCTGTGTTTTGTGTAAAGAAACATTCTGAAGAGATACATTGTTTGATTCCATAGAATTGAGTCTCCCTATCCTTGGCACAGGGCCAGGGTAGATAGGGATAAAGAAATGGTTTCTACAGAGACTGGGAACTTGGGAGACCATTTGAGGAGGAGAATCAGGCAGGCTGCTGTCTCCCTTTGACTTCTGTGACTGCAGATGAGTGCCCAGCTGGCCAGGTAGACACTGGCAATTCTGCCTCTTTGTGTAAAAACCAGTGGAATCACATATGTGTCACCCCCAGATGCAGTCTCAGCACTGGAACCTTCCAAGCGGAAGGTTTTGGCATGGGGCACTGAGTGCTGAGGCCACTTGGCTGGCTGAGCTGTGCCCTGAGCCTACATGGAGAACCATCTCTCCATGGCTAGGATCAGGCTGGGGCATCTGGAAGGGCAGAGTCCTCCTCTGTGGGCAGCAGCTGAAGAAAGCCCTTCTTCACTGCTCTGCACTCGAGCTGTTTCCCTGGGTGGGAGACAAAGCAGCTTTGTGATCGCCTCAAAGTTCTTGCTGCAGCAGGAAAAACCCAGCCCAAGCCACGGAGTTGGCCAAGTTCAGACCCTGAATGCAATATAATGGTCAGAAATTACAAGGGAGGCAAGAGGGCCCGGAGGAAAGCAGAGGAAGCCAGCAGGCCTTAAATAGATTGGAGGGCAGTGAGTTGACTTTTCCTGTGAGGTTTTTCAGATCTTGTCTGATGCTTTGTATCTCCACATACAGAAGAATTGGTAGTGTCTATTTCATTGCCTGCCTGGAAATGTGGGGTCCACTTTAAATTTTCTTTGAAGATTTTTTCATTTATGATATATGCCAGGAGAGGAACAGGGAGGAACTGGTCAGGCATTGTTCTCTCTCTCTCTCTCTCTCTCTCTCTCTCTCTCTCTCTCTCTCTCTCTCTCTCTCTCTCGTGTGTGTGTGTGTGTGTGTGTGTGTGTGTGTGTGTGTGTGTGTGTAGATCAGAGATCAACTTTTGAGGTGTCTTCCTCAATCACTTGTCACTTTATTTTCTGAAGCTGAGTCTCTCATGCAACCTAGAGCTTGCCAATCTGGCTCGTCTAACTGTCCAGAAAGCCCCAGGGATCCCCTGTCCCCTCCTCCCAGCATAGGATTGCAGGCACACACCACTGCACATGGCTTCTATGTGGGTGCTGAGGATCTGAACTCGGGTCCCCTATGCTTGTGTGGTGAGCACTTTTCAAGCTGAGCCATTTCTTCAGCTCCCTTATTTTTTTTTTTAAGGGTCAGCTGGTTTTAAGGGAAGCTTGCACTTACTTGGTGGTTCACAGAATTGTGCCTGGTGTTCTGGCTGGTGCCTTAGAAATAATTAAATTGCTGGGATGTGTTAAACGTCGCAGGGGTTTAAGCTGAGAAATAATTTAATAGTATGGCCTTTAGGATTGTTAATTAGCTCTGTCTGTATGAACATGTAACAATAACACCACCTACTGTAAAAGCGGATGTTCTACACTTCAGGGCTTCCCACAGAGACGCAGTCATTAACTCTTTTTTGACAAAGGCTTTTCGACGTGTTCTGCAGGGCTATGAATTCACATTTTTCCTTCAGTCCTGAATCTTTTTATGCATTCAACCATGGTTCAAGCTGGCAAGCAGGGACATGTGGAGAACTGGATGCCCAAGCCTCCCAGGGCATAACCTGGAGGAGCTGATGGTCCTTCTTGCCAAGCAACTAGACACGGTCGCTCCAGGGAGCAGGAGCAGATTCAGGAGAGGGTGTGAGGAAAGCGGAGCCTGTCCACTCTTGGTAGGAATGGCCAATGGTATAGGCACTACGGCAAGCAGGTGGATGGTCCTCAGAAAGTCAAGACTAGAACCTTTATATTATCTGGCAATCCTATTTGTGGGCACTTCTCCAGCAAACTTGGAGTGAGGTTCTCAGAGATGTGATCAATCCTTTGTTCATTACCCACATGGTGAAAGTGTGCAAGCATCTCCAGTGTCCCCTGATCAATGAGTGGATTAGGAAAAGCTGATGTATACATATAATGGATCCATCCAGCAGAATAGTATTCAGCTTTTAAAAAGAATGCAGTTGTGAACTATGTAACTGAGGACAATGCATGGGTTTTAGAGCTCTGCTGTATACTACTATATCTATAGTCAACAATATTTTGAAGACTTCAAATTTGGTAAAAAGGGTAGATCTTATGTAAAGTGTCCCCACTGCAGTAGTAGAGATCACGGAGGGGATGGGGAGATGGCTCAGTGGTTAAAGGTACTTGCTTGCAAAGCCCGATGACCACATTTTGATTCCCCAGTACCCACATAAAGCCAAATGTACAAAGTGGTGCATGCATCTGGAGTTTATTTGCAGCAACAAGTGGGCCCTGCATGCCCTTGCTGTCTCTCTCTCAAACAAATAAATAAAATATTTATAAAAAATCATCATGGAGGGCTAGTACAACTCTGTAGAGCACTTGCCTAGCAAGCAGGAAGCTCTGAGTTTAACACCATATAGCACCATACACACACATACACAGATGTGTGCACACACTTCCAGAGTTGCACACATGTGTATACACAGGCACATAGCATATACATATCCATATACAGCACACATGAGTGCACACATGTACATACACATGTACACTCACATGCAAACGTGTACGCACAACTCTAACACATGCACACACCACACAAACGTGCAAACCTGCACAGAAACACACATACAGAACATGCATGTTCACTCACATGCGCCCCTACACACCTGCATGCATTGTCAGGTGGTCTAGCCTTGGGAAATGGAGTTGTGTTTCCCACCCTGCCTGCCTCCCTGGGGGAGATGGTCAGCAACTGGCTGCTGACTGAGCTCAGGGGGTTTGGCTGGGCCATGGGTTGCAGGAAGCCCACATGTGTACCATGCTACTAGGTTTGTAGAAGTTATGGCTGATGGACGACTGGGATTCTCACTCTTGACCATGTACATAATAACACACAGTGGCTTTTCCAATACTCCACCCTTCTCTTAAGGAGCAAGTGTCCTTTACTTCTGAGGATACTGCTTTCTTCAGTGAGATTAGCAACTACAGCTTTCAAGCTTTTGGGTAGAGATGGTGCCTTGTTCTCTATTCAGCCAAACTTTGCCGTGGGAATGTTCTAGGCCTTGACGCATCACTGTCTTCCATGAGCTCCACAGCATTCCCATCTTGTTCTCTTCTCTCTCTCTCTCTCTCTCTCTCTCTCTCTCTCTCTTTCTTTCCCTCATCTGACCTATATCTCAGAGAGGGCAAACAGCTCACTGAAGTCATTCTCTTCAGGCTGTTGGAGATACAACTGGCTGACCATGGTCCTCCTTCCCTGCCCAGCCCAGAGGTGGCTTTGAAGTACTTCTCTTCCTATCAGCTGAAATTGAAACAAAGCCAAGGATTACTTACATGTCAGTGTAGGCTCCTTGGCCCATTTCTTCCAGTCCCTCAGGCCAGACACCTTGGTAGTTCACCTGTGCGCTCCGTAGTACCCTCCTGTCCATCTCCTCTAGCTGTACATGCTGTGCCTGTCCGACACTCAGGCCCAGGCAACATGGGACTGTTTGTTTTTATGTGTCATTAGTTATACTGCAACACATCTGTGGGCTTAGCCTCCGGTTGCCTCTTTCTTACATTGGCCAGACCAGCCTTCTAGCTGCTATACCTTCTCAGTTCCTAGACCATCCTACCTCGTCTTTAGGGAGTAACCCTCACCCACTGCTTCCCTGGAGACATAGTAAAGGTCTTACTATTAGCTTTCTTTCCTACCTCGCTCCTGAATCCCATAGTACCCTGAGAATCCCAAGACTGTCATCTCATCTTTATCATTCTCCTGCCTGGAGTAATGAACCCTTCTTTTCTCTTCTGCAAATGGACATTTATTCCTCACAATAGCAACAGGTCATTTCCTTGGCCAAGTCTTGCGCGGGGCACTGATCTCCATAAGCAGACTTGGAAAGTCCTCTTCCCCACTGTATCTTCTATGAACTGTGCCTCCAGTATGTATCCTGTTAACTGTCATCCCTCTAGTCTGATTTTTATCCCGGACGTTGAGGCAGGAAATAGATTTTGCTAGTTTATCCACTTGCCCTTCCTGTTAAAGGCCTTTACATACAGTTCTCTCTCTTTTAACCAATATGTATCATTGTTTATCACTGGTTTGATCATACAACGTTTGCCCTTCCTGTCTGAGGGGCCTTATCAAGAGAGGTGTCTACATCGACACTAACCATCTCTCCATACACCTAGTGTGTTAGCTCACACTTGGAGGCTTTATGAATATTTGTTACTATTAAAAGTTTTTAAGTTGTCTTACATTTCTTGGCTCAGAATAAGATCTCTATATGATTGAATTAAATTGCATTTAATCTTTTGTCACAGACACGCCTAAATATCTACACTATGCATGAAAATTGGCTGGAGTATAAATTTCATGAAGCAAGGATTGGGTGCCAGTCTTATCCAATGTTGTTACTAGCAGGATGGTGGACAGATGATGAGTGCGAAATAAATATTTGTTGATAAAGACATTCTGTATCCCGCCCTTAGGAAACAGGCAAACTCAACTAGCTGAGATTAATTCTCTTGCCACTTCAGATTAAGTTTCTCAAAATGGAAAATATTTTTTTCCTCCGAATACAACTTGCCAACCATAAGTCTGATATTGTCACAAGTTACTCAGTCCCTTCTTTTTCAAAACATAAAATTCTATTAGATTTAGTGTAGAGGTAGGTTTTATCTTAGCCCTGGGACTCTGATATCTGACTTTCCCAAATGCCTAGCTCAGGTGAACAAACTGTCATCTTTCTTGTATGCACCTTTTGCTATCAGGTAGCACCTGGGGCCTTTTAATGCAAATACCCTCCTCCCATCCTCTGGGAGAGCGGGCTCTTTTGGCTGTGGTGGGAAATCACAGCCTGTTAGATCAATCATGTACAAGGCTCATCTTCTCAAAAGCGTTGCAGTTACCTTCAAATTGCTGAAGCAGAACATCCAATTGAAAGAAGCTGAGGGGAGGAAAGAGTTTATTTTGGTTTAGTCTCAAGGGGAAATTTTGTTGTGACAGGAAAGCATAGTAGAGCAGAGACTGAGCATCACTTCTTGCCACAGCAGCTGTCAGAAAGAAGCAAGAGAGTGAACTGAGCTCTGGCCAGGGAAAAGCTGGCCATTTTCACCTCTAAGTCCACCCTTAGCAACACACCCCCTCCAGCAAGGCTCTAACTTCCAAATTGATGCTGGGGACCAAGCATTGAAAACATATGAATTTATGAGGACATCTGTTTCAAAGCACCACAGGTTCCCTCAGGCTTTATTGTTTTTTCTCTAGATATTTTACCTTATGTTCAACCTTCTTTCTCCTGGCGTTAGACCTACAGACAACTTCATGCAATGGCTGCCTTCCCTCCTGACAGGATGACACAAAAAAATCCTTCCCTGTCCAACTATGCATTGTCCTTCTGATAAATCCCCTGATTCCTAGAATAGATAGTTAAGCATGGTTGTAGACAGACCTTCCTCACTTTTCCACTGACTTGTCCTGAAGAAAAGCAGAATTCCTCAGAAGCTTGAATATACGAGGTGGGACCCCCATTGTGGGCTGATTATTTCTAGATTACCTCATTTTCTGCACCCCCTACCCCTTAACAAGGTCACTGCTTGTCCACAGACAAGGGCTGGAGAGATGGCTCAGAGGTTAAGGCACTTGCCTCCAGTGCCTAAGGCCCCGGGTTCAATTCCCCAGTACCCACATATGCCAGATCCACAAGGTGGTGGCCCTGGTGCTCTCTCTCTCTCTCTCTCTCTCTCTCTCTCTCTCTCTCTCTCTGTATTTCTCTGCTTGAAAATGAATAAAATATTTTTAAAAAAAGAGAGAAGAGTCCACAGACAAGAGGCATGAAAGGCAGGGTACTCTCTGCAGGTGGGTTTCTCTTGTGTCTGAACCTGTAGTGACCAGAGAAGCTCATGGCTTCCTAGCAAACTTGTTGATGAATCCTAAAACCCTCTCCTGGGTACATGGAAATCAGTCTCACATTCTGTTCCTGCAGGTAAGTCCTCACGTTGAAACTGGAAGAGCCAGGGCTCAATAAGACCTGGGACCCAGGAATCATAGCTCTTGTTCATAGGTCAGTGTGCTCTCAAAACACATTCAGGGAGTTTTGGAGTGTGCTTGCTTGCTTGAGGTGCTGGTGGTGGCTTTTTCTGTCTCCTTCGATCTGTGAAAGGGGGCCAGCCTTTTTTCCTTAACTTCCCCTGGGTCTGTTACTTCAATAAATTCTTTTCTCCCCCCCCAAAAAAAAAAACAACACACACACATTCAGGTTGTGGCCTCTCCTTTCATCTCCTGCAGGGACCTTGGGAGCCACCAGTGATCCTCCAGCAGGACTCCTTCCCTGGCCTCCTCCTGCAGTTCTGCCCCTGAACTTGTCCCACCAAACAGCAGCCACATCGTATATTTAAAGCCCAATTTAGTTTCAATGTTTAAATCATTGAAAGAAACCCAATTCCTTCTAATAGCCTGCCAGGCCCAGGGACCTTCCTTGAGACCTTTTGCTTCCTACCCAGGACTTTTCACTATAGTGGCCTTTTCTTTGCTTATGCAGACAGGAAGTTCATACCTTATAGTTGTTGCTTGATTTGTTTATTTCATGTGTATGTGTATGGGCACATATGCCACAGTGTGCATGTGGAGGTCAGAGGACAACTTCCAGGTACCCTCGTTCCTCCTTTGAGACAGGGTCTCTTGCCGCTGTAAATGAACTACCAGACTGTAAATGAACTTCAGACTAGCTGGCCCATGAGCTTTAGATTCTCCTAGTCTTACCTCCCATTGTTGTAGGTGTTTCAGGACCACAGATACATGTGCCAATTTACATCCCGCTTTAGTGAGTACTAGGGAATTAAACCCAGGGCATCAGGCTTTGCAAGCAAGCACCTCTAACTGCTGAGCCATCTAAGCAGCCCCAATAGTTGCTGCTTTTGCTGCCTCTCCTTAGAAAGCGTTTCAACCAAATCTTTGCATGGTGAGATTCTGTTATATCATTGAATCCTCAGCTTGTGGAAAACTTCCCTCAGCGGAGCCTCTTGCTGGCCACTTCTCTTCATTGTAATTATCTCCATCGGGACCTTTTCATTTATGCTTTTGTTCTTCATTATTTCCTATTGCCTTAACAGCATATTATTCCTACAACAGCTTTTATTTTTGGCCATCACTGTATCCCTCCAGCTTAGAAAAATGCTTGGATTAAAGTAGGAACTTTTAACAGCTTTTTATTGAATACAAGAATGAAAAGGTACCTTTCCCATATTCTTTATATGTCTCTTTTGAATGCCCTGCTATCATTCACTTGTCCTTTCTTTGCAAGGCCGTTAGGATATAACCAATTAGAGCTTAGCTTCTGGAATCTACTAACAATGGGTTTGGAGTTCTACTTTACCTGCTATAAGTTGAATAAGCCTTGGACAAACTTTCTGAGCCTCCACCAATCCAACTCTATGAAAGAAATAATAGAATACCAAACCCTTAAGCTGAGTGCACAAAACAAATGGTGTAACACTTGCTTGCCATTGGCACATAGCAATTTCTCAGTGATAGCAATTGGTCCAGCTTATGCAGGGCAGAATGAATCCATCTCAGAGCCACAAGAAGAAAAATACATGCCCAGAAACCCCACTTTCAAGAGACGCATTTTCACACATAGACCTTAGTACTAGAGAGATCTGAGTTCCCGTAGCCCTATCATATGAGAGGCACACCAGTGAAAGTTCTCTTCCTTGTATGGGGAGGAAACTATATCCCCTGTTGCGGTCACCTTTCTAGTTGCTGCACAGGAAGAACCCAAACAAAAGCGGCTTGTAGAGGAATGGGTTTTTTTGGCTTACGGACTCAAGGGAAGACTCCATCCTGGCAGGGAAAACGATGGCATGAGCAGAGGGCTGGACATCACCTCCGCCACAGCACTGCAAACAGCGGCAGGAAGGTGTGCCAAACTCTGGCAAGGGGAAGCTGGTTTATAACCCCATAAGCCCACCCCCAACAACACAGCTCTAATGAGGTTCTAATTCTCAAATTGCCACCAGCTGAGGATCAATCTATCAGAACACTTTCATTTGTTTGTGGGGGACACCTGGATCAAACCATGACATCCCCTTTCTAGGAGTGAGTTCTGGGAGAGGCAGTCGACAAACCAGAAGCTCACACCAGAGCTGGGCTGGCTTCAATATGCAGCAGATGTGTGGTGGGACCCTCATTTCCTGGGTGGGTGGTGGGTTTGCAGTATGTGGAGGAAGAAGTCAGGGAAGCAATTAATGTGGCAATTGGTGCAAATTCTTTGCTAAGGTTTTGATAAGCATGGTCCCAGGGCTGTCTCATTTGACTTCCTCTTCCTCACTTTCCAGTCTGGTTGGCAGTATCTGGGCTGAGGCCACACTGGGGCTCCATGCTGGTGGGTCCTCTCTAATGAAAAGCGCTTGTGTCCAGTAAATCTTTCCTTTGCTCTTACGAAAGCGCTTAATGCTAGTTATTGAAGGCTGTTCCAGGCTAGGTGAGAATCAATAAGACAAGCCACTTAATCACTTCAGCAATCAACAAGCTCTTTTCTTAGTTTGCACTCTGGCCAAGGAACACAGAAATCCAAAGGCTTATCAGGCCCTGGTAACCCACAAAGTGGCATGGAGACCTCCCCATTCATTTCCCCTCTTGCTATGCCCCTCAGGGAGTCACAACTCTTCTGAAAAGCTCTGCTGTTTGCTTGGACTTAGGGCAGTGTTTGGCAAGGTGGTGACCAACCCTATACTTCTGCAAAGTTCTGTTTCAAAGCAAAGGGCTCTGGCTTTTTCAGAGCTGTGGGTAGGCAACACTAGATTATAGCTGGTCCTTTTTCAGCCTGTGTGTTTTTTCCTCTCTACATGACTGCTTGGAACAGTTACCCTGACCTTATAGATCTACATCTTTCTGCCACCTCAAGCCTGAAATTCTAAGTAGGATAGTATATCCCACTTTATAAATATTTTATAAAGAACCGGAAGAGAGGAGTTCAAAGGTCCTAGAACCACAAAATTTAAAAAAAAATGTTTTGCGATGGAAGCGCTAATTACCTTGATCTGGTCGTTACACTTTATATTCAAGTTGAAGGTTCTCACTGTGCCCCATGAATAGAACACTCATTATATGTCAATAAAAACATTTCTTCACTAAAATTCAGGAACAAAAGAGAGGCTCAAAGTCTATCATTGCCAGGAGCCTTCCGCAGCTCCCAGAGGGTGAGCCATTGGGTGCTTGTGGCATTTTGAATATAAGTTTACTCTAAGGCATTTGGCACCATGTTTGGGTTCTGTCCCACTTTCTAGCCAGTTCCTAATCCCCCTCAAGACCTGGGACTGTGTTTTAGTCACTTCTGTATTTCCACACTGATGCTTGGGCTCCTCTGTGCTTACAAAAAGGAAGGGAGTGAAGGAAAGAAAATGGGAGGGAAAGACGGAAAGTAAAAGGGAGTCCAAGAAAGAAAGAAGGAGAGGGAATGGATGAAGGAGGGAAGAGGAAGAAAGGAAGGGAGGAAAAAGAAAGAAAGGAACTAAGGAAGGAAGGAAAGAAGGAAGAAGGGAAGGAAGGGTTACTTTATGCAGCCCTGGACATCAGAATGGGTTCAAGTCTTGATAGTGCCAATAATTGTTGGGAGGTCTTAAATAAGATGGATAACCTGTTTTGGCTTCCTGTTCCTGTCTGATCATGAAGTTTATACCCCCACTTCCTTCTAGCTCAATGATTTTTTTAATGTAATTTTTTTTAATGGCAAGTCCCTCAGAAGACGCGTAATGAGGGTGTCCGTGGCTTGTCAGCTCTTTGAATTGTGAATGATGTGACAAGTACAAGTGTGGACAGATGCCTGTGGTTACGTCGGTGGGTGTGTCACACAATATATGTTGGTGGGTTACATTGGTGTCTACACACTGTGAGATTATGTCCATCATTGATGTAGCTACTTTTCATGTTAAAGTGTTGAACAAGCAGCATGTAGTCTTACTGGAATTGACGTAGTAGTCATATTGCTGGAAACTCAGGATATGTAAAATAAAGATGATTTTAAGCTCAGATAATCAATAACAAACAGGCATTCCATCTAGGTGAATTGCTGCTGGGCGATCAACAGTTTTCTGGGGAGCAGAAAGCTTTTCCATGGTCCTGTGCTATCCCTGACATGGAAGACCCACGACTTCCAACTTTTGTACCAACCGACAACCTTCCCATCTAGCACATGTCCTAGAACCACGTCTGCCAAGAACTAGTGAACTTGAAAATGGTATGTGCAAACCTGGCCCGAGGGACATCCACTCTATGTAGGGTAACAAGGCCTCTTCCTCTTGGAAGGCCCTTTGCTTGCAAGCTCTGCGGTCACTGCCTTGAAGTCCTGTTTGTCTTAAATATTGATTGATTGATTGATATAAGAGAGAGAGAAAGACACAGAAAGTCTGGGTGTGAAAACACCTCTGGCTACTGCAAACAAACTCTAGTTCCATGCACCATGTTGCTATGTTGTGCATCTGATTTTACATGGGTAATGGGAGTCAAAGGCAGGCCTTCAGGCTTTGCAAGCAAGCACTTATAACCACTGAGAAACTTCCCTATTTATTTATTTATTTTAGTGGGGGAGGGAGAATGGACACATCAGGGCCTCTTGTCACTGCAAAGGAACTCCAGATGCATGAACATGGCACATCTGGGTACTGTGAAATCAAACCTTTGCCAAGAGGCCTAGCAAAGAATTGCATAACCACTGAGAAATCTCTCTAGCCCTGCCTTGAAGTTCTTCATGATCCCTGAACAAGGGGCCTTGCATTGTCATTTTGCACCAGGCCTGACAGACTCTGCTGTCAGTCATGACTCTGTGTGGTAATAAAGATCACATACTCTTGAGCATCTAAGTGATGTTTTGTGACCAAATGATTACCTTGAATTGCCTATTGATGCTTTCTTTTATTAGCGAGGTTATCACCAAGTATTTTATTGATGGATTGATTAACTTGGTTACTAATTAAGCTAATATACATTGAGTCTTTCTTATAGAGCAGGCCCTGAACTCAGAAGATCTGAATTTAAGTCTGAAAGAGCTCAGCAACTTTTGGATTCTCTTAATTTATCATTAATAACAATCCTTACTTTTGGTACAGAATAACTATAAACTAAAAAATACTATATTAAGAAATAAACAGCATGTTATGATAGCCTATTAGCAAATTAATAATTTTGTTATTGTGTTACTCTGGAATGAAATTCTCTTTTCTCAGCTTGTCATTAGGGAATATAAAGTTTTGACAGGATGGTGCTGCCCACCCATGAGTTCACCCAACCATGAACCAAAACCTTTGACTGTAATGAATATGAACAGACCTTTTCTTGCTGTTCCAAAGCCAGCATTTCCAAAGTATACATTGTGTCAGGAACTTTAAGAATGATTAAAGCAAATGGGTAGGTTATACCCAAGTGCTCTAACATCTAAAAATATATTTTAATATTTAGAAGGAGAGAAAGGGGGAACAGGCACACCAGGGCCTCTAGCCACTACAAATGAACTCCAGATGCATGCACCACTTTGTGCATCTGGTTTATGTGGGTCCTGAGGAATTGTACCAGGGATTCCAGGCCTTTGCAAGTAGCACCTTAAACACTGTGCAATCTTGCCAGCCCCCATGAAATACCATTTTAAGAAAGAACATGAGGTGGTGAGGATTTTGATCCAGAGTCTAGACCCATCACCCTCACACACTGAAGGGTAAATTAACTTTCCTGTGAAAGTCAGGAACAAATAAAGTCATTGGATCATCCAAATCTATCTATTGTTTAGCATAACTCATAAAGGATATTTACCAAATTAAAACAAAGATGTTGAATTGAGTTAATCACCGAATCATGGAAGTTTTGGGACTAAGATTGATTTATAAAATTATCTGGAGATTACATCTGATTCACAACTATTACTGAGTATTCAGAAAGCCAGTTTTGGAAAATTCTTATGATGTACCCTTCAGAAATACATGCTTTCTTTCTTTCTTTCTTTCTTTTTTTTTTAAGGTAGGGTCTCGCTCTAGCCCAGACTGACCTGGAATTCTGGAATTCACTCTGTAGTCTCAGGCTGGCCTTGAACTCACAGTGATCCTCCTACCTCTGCCTCCCGAGTGTTGGGATTAAAGGCATGCACCACCACGCCTGGCAAGAAATACATGCTTTCTAAGTGAGAAGCATTAAAAATCAATTTAGCAACCTGCATATGCGAACTGCAAATAATCTTCAACTCTCATTAACTCAGAACAGGGCAGCATGACTTGTATTTGACAATACATACTTTGATTTTAATAGTATTTTTTTCTGAAATGATGTCACTTATTCACATTTTCACTAATTCAAATGAGTCCTAAACAACTAATTTTTAGTAGTAAGTTATGATCATACCAAAGAGAAGTAAAAACTATGGGAACTAACTTTTTAACTTATGATACTTGGAATCCACAGGGATAGAGTTAATTGGTTCAGAGATTAGCTTGTGCTCGGAGGGGACACAAAAGCAGGCCTTGCTTTAATTAACTGAAGTCAAGGGCTGAGTCGTAGTATAATGCAGGTACGGGGTCATACTCTGCACTCTGTGGGAAGATGGGTTCTTTTTGGGGTAGCTCTACAAAACGGAATTGGGAAGAGGCAACTTCTTGTTTGGGCTACCAGTCACATCTGGTTCGTATCTGAGAATGTGAAGATTAATATTCTGTTTTTCTAATGACATAAGCAGAATTTCCGTGATGCATAGAACAGAAGGTGCATATAGGATATGGGCACCTGTCTACTGCTCCCCACAGGTGTTCTCAGGTCCAGGAACACCTGTTTCTATGCACACGGTTGGGGGGCATGCAGATATGTATGTTTCTTTGTGCATTTTTACTGTGGACATGAAGATTCATGTCCGTTGATAATGCTGCATGGTGTGGGTTAGTGAGGAGTTTTGTGTTAGAACTCAAACACTTTGCAGGCACAATGCACTTCCTGTCCAAAGGGGTGGGCAACACTCTTTCCAGGGTTAATGCTCACAGACGATGACTGCGCAGGAGGTCAGATAGTGCAGTCCAGAGAACAGGAAGCCATTATATGTTGGTGAGAACAGCCTTTCTACTAGAAATAAATTATTACCTGACACTTAGAGGCCAGCATTTAAAGATAGAGCTCTAGTCAAAACATGGTCAAAGTCTGAAACTTTGAGAGTCAGGGCTCTGAAGCAAGAAAGGGGTACTTCTCTGTGGAGAGCTTTGGACAAGAGCAGTGTGTGGGGGGGCATGAAAGACAGACTGTTTCATGGCCTCAGGTGACAATTGCAGGGCTTTTCAAAGAATAGGCTATGAACTACCTGCAATCCACTCACTGGAGCTCCCCATAAAACGCTAAGTTTTCAGCCCCACTTCCTGCTGTATGAGGGATATGTATTCTTTAACCATATTCCTTGATTTGAGTTTTTTTCAGGAGGGATTTTGCTTTGATGCCTGTCTTCCCATGAGGGCAAGGACAATGACGTCTTGTTCCCCGATGTATCTATGGCACCTAATTTAATCCATTGACTGCAAAATCCACTTGATAAACAGTGTTTAAATAAAGAGATGAATGAGCGAATACCATGACTATTGTTATCACATGGCTCGTTGTGTGTCTGTTTCAGATCTTTGTAGTTTGATAGTATTGGCCTTGGGTTCTAGTTCTTATTTCAAAATGTGTTGAATCCTTATCAATCAAACCCATCCAATGTTCAGAAAAGCTCTACCCTTCTGTGAAGTGGGGAATATAGGTGTCTCAAGCAGGTCATTATTTTCCCTGACTATTATACTGATCTCTGGTACTCACATGGGAGCAGGGAGCAGCTTTTAGAAAATGTTTTGGTGTCTGCAGTGGGTGTGATCCACATGGAGATGGTGGTTTCAGGGAAACATGCATGAATTTGCAGCGAAAAGCCCGTGTGTGTGTGTGTGTGTGTGTGTGTGTGTGTGTGTGTGTGTGTGTGTGGTTGGGGGAAGAGTTCAGAGACCGAGCACATCCTCTTGCACTGAAAGAACACCTTTCCCCTCCCTCCCACCGCTTACTAGGGAACTGAAGGACCCGGTGAAGCTGCAACCTAACCCCCAGTTGTCTTGCACAGACAGAGGCTTTCTTCATAAAATGCACTCGGGGCCCTCTTCTCAAGTTCTTCATAGACTTTTCACTAGAAAAAGAAATCATTCATATCTAACAAAGGGTTGTGGATACCTTAGATAGTTTCCATTCTAGGTTTTTGGCACTCTTATTACCCTTAGCTCAAGTTACCTTCTGATCCCCGTTTCTTTCACCTGCTGGAAATGCACTGTTCCCTCCTAATGAGGACTGGAGACAGTTCCCGCACCCCATGAGCAGACCTGTGTCTGAACCCCTCTACTGCTTGAATGAACACTCCTGACCATCTGAGACCCCTCGTTGCTCAGAAAGTCGAGTGGAATGGCAGCAGGTTTGGGGGAAAGGGTTGGTATCACTGGAAAGCATTCCAGAATCCTGTCTCTAGAAAGTTGAGCACTGACAGCAAGTGTTGGGAAACCATAGCAAGTATTTCTGGGGAGAAGAGATTTCAGAGGCCAGCACCTTTGGGTGTTCCTGGGCCCAAGGACACCATGAGGAGGAGCAGTGGATGAGTCTCTGAGACTACACTTTGCTTCCATCAGTGACCTTCTGCCTCAAACTATGACATTATTGCAATTCTGCTTTCTTCACTAGAAAAACACAGCTCGCTTTCTGTTGCTGAATAAAGCCACCATACATTTCAGTTTTGAAGAACTTTCTCAGACTTTAACCAGGGTGGATGAAATTTAGGTGAGAAAAGCTTACACCTTTTCATAGTCACCCATCTACACCGGAAAATGTCTCCTTTGTGTGAACTGTGGTCAAAGTTAAGTCACAGAAAAAAAAATCACAAAACCCACGACTTTGTCATAATAGAAATGAGTCGTTTTCACATCACATTACAGTTTACTGGAGACCCCATGCGACATTACCAATACTGCTTTGAAAATTAGGTCACCTTTAATCCTCATGGAATCCACTCCTTGAGGAATAAATAAAGAAGTGTGTATGTTTATCGTAACACAGTATAATTGTAATTATATATTCTTGATAGTTTATATATACTTATGGAAACATGGTAAATACCTCAATAGAGGTAGTTCAATGCATGTCTTATCAATTATAAAAAATCATTTTGGGCTGGGGGGATTGGGCCAAAAGTAAAAGGTTCCTGCTAATAAAGCCTGCTGACCTGAGTTTGATTCCCCAGGACCCATCTAGGGCTAGATGCATAAAGTGGTGCATGCATCGGATTTTGTTTGCAATGGTAAGATGCCCTAGTGTGCTATACTCTATCCCTTGAAAATAAATAAATAAATAAATAATAAATAATATTTTTAAAAAATTATTCTAGCCAGGCATGGTGGCCTATGCCTTCAATCCCAACACTTGGGAGGCAGAGGTAGGAAGATCTCTGTGAATTCCAGGCCACCCAGAAACTACATAGTGAATTCCAGGAGGTCAGCCTGGGCTAGAACCAGACCCTTCCTCAAAAAAAAAAAAATCCTGAAGAGAGGTCCATGATTTATCAGAGTGGTAAATGGGGGTCCTTAGCACACAGAAAGCTTGGAACCCCAGAAAGCAGGTCTCTGTTGCTGGGCTAAGTTTTTGCAATGGCTAATAACTGTGATTGGAAATGAGAAGCCCACACATGTTTGAGTCTTAGTTTGGACACTTGGCAACTGAATAAGAAGTCATGAGTCTGACCACAGTTCTAGGCAAGTAAGGGTGACCTCATGGAGTCAATGTATCCCTTCTCTAATCTACGCTTGCTTCTCTTTTCATGAGCACCCTTGTATTTTTCTCTGAAATGAAATCTTTTTTCTCATTTTAGACGTTTTTATTGGCTTAAAATTATATATATTAACACAACAATATGCTCAGTATCATAGGTTATTAGATAAAGCCATTGAATCCATGATGGCATTCCCTTTTATGCATTAGTTATTCTCCCCCACGACTCTCACATTCTTTCCATCCCCTCTTCTGCAAATTTTCCTGAGTCATAGTGGGTGAATTCAAATTTTCCGTAGTTATTAGGTTTGTAAAAGTCTCTAAATTTGTGTTTTGGACCTGATGTGATGGGGGACACTCAAGCAGGAGACGATCCATGTAGAACCCAACCACAACCTCTAAGGAACTGGGATGACAAGCAAAACATCTATTCCCACAGCAAGGCAGATAACCTATGGAAGGACAATGAAATGAAATCTTGATGGGCTTCCTGCACCATTTCCAGTTCCTCCGCATGGTCTAAGAGGATGCAGTTTTCTTATCTTCTTCATCACTGTTCCTGCCTAAAATGCAAGGAACATTTCTCTGTCTAGCATCCTTTGTCTCCCTTGAGCTCTCTGTCTGTGCAGTAGCGGCTTGTGCTTGGAGTTCCTGGTCCATCCTTGCATTCAGAAAATGCCTATTCATACCTGAGCTGCCCTTCTTAGCTTGCTCCTGGCTCAGTAGAACCAACCCCTTTGGTACTCTCAGGATGTGCTCTGGTACTCTGCAACATCCAGCCCCCAGTGCTTTCTCCATCTCTTGTCTCCTTCTCCTCCTTCTCCTCCTCCTCCTCCTCCTCCTCCTCCTCCTCCTTCCCTTTCTTCTTTGGTACTCTACCTATACTCAAGTATGCAACAGGAAGTTGCACTGGAAAGAAAGAACTGTGGTTTTGGAACACCTGTTGCTATTGTCACCACATTGATTTGATATTAAACACAATATTTATTTTGTTTTGAAATTGCAGATAGCATGGAAAGACTTCTGATTTTTATGCAAATCCAAGCACGACATTTGCAAAAGTTTGGGAAGTTTTTGTCTACCGCTGTGCACGTATATGGACCATCTGAGGAAGCAGAGACAGCCGCCTGCCTGGGGTGGACATGTTCCTTCAGAAGTTTCTACAGATTTCCTCCTCCTGAATAAACTTGCAATAAAACCCTTTCCTTCTCTGCTTCCCTCACAACTCAGAAAAGAGCAAGCCTGCCAGGCCAGTAAAAAACAAAACAGGGCAGAGTCTTCTCTCGCACCTGCTCTTGTTTTCTGACTCGTGTCTGGTAGAGGAGATGTCCTGGCTAAAGAAATTACTAGCAGGTGGCAGAGCTATGGGCAGAAGGCCAGGGGTTAACCTGCTGGGGGTGACAGGCAAGCTATGCTCTGGTGACGGTAGATGAGAAAGGAAACATATCTGATGACAGCTATGCCATGTGAAGCACTGTCCTATGCATTCCACAACATCTGAAGCCTGGTGACAAAAGTAGAAGATAGAGATTCCTTACATGTTCATGACAAAGACATTGAGGCTTGGAAATGCTACATGATTTGCTCAAATTTCATCTGAGATACTGGGGTTGAAGCCTTGCCCAGTATGACTCTATCATTCATGTTGTTTTGACTACCCCAAACTATTACACCACATATAATTTCTCAGATTTTCATTTACCTCACCGGTTGAAACAAACTTGGTTTCCCACAAGAAAACTTTAAAAATGTTTTATTGATTTGCAAGGAGACAGTGACAAAGAGAGAGAGAGGAAACAGAGAGAAGAGAGAGAAAGCTCCAGGGCCTCCACCCACTGAAAATGAACTCTAGACCCATGTACCACTTTGGGCATCTGGCTTCATGTGGGTACTGGAGAATCTGACCTGGGTCCTTCGGCTTTACAAGCAAGCACTTTAACTGCTGAGCCATCTCTCCAGCTGAGTTTTACACTTTTTGAACAATTCTTCAGGGACTGGGGAGATGGCTCAGCTGTTAAGGTGCTTGCCATACAAACTTGAGTACCTTAAATTGCATCACCAAAACCCCTGTAAAAGATGGAAACCAAGCTTCTGAATTCCAGTACTTCAACATAAAACTGGGAGGCACAACTAGCACAATTTCCTGGAAGATTAATGCAAAGACTCTGCCTCAAATGAGGTGGAAGGTGAGCACCCACAGCAGAAAGTAGTCCTTTGACCTCCACACGTGAACTGTGGGGTACATGTGTGTTGATACTTACACTCATGAACATGCACACATATATGTCACACACACTAAATCAATCATTCTTCAAAGCTGTTTTTGGATAAGGACAGTAGGAGTGTGTCTACAATACGCTAGTGTCATGTTGGTTGACAGAACAGTGTCACTCCATCCAAGTCTTTGATACAGTCTCTCCCCCGTAATTTATAAACGAGGACACTGAGGCACAAAGTGGTTAAGTGATTTGCCCAAGGGGGGATTTGTTCAATCATAAGGATGGGCCTGAAATTTTTCTACTTTGCATTCTGACTTGAAAGGCAGGAAACAGATGCTCAAGGGAGAAATCTCGCTGAATTTCATGTCAGATCCACTTCTTGCTAATTTCATCCTGTCATTCCTGGTTATATCCCTTTGGAAAAGCCACCACCAATCCTTTCTCTTTTGATATACTTTTTTTTTACAGTAAAAATATTCCATGTGTAAAGCACTCCATTCCTCACAGGCGACCATCTTGGCGAGATCCCCTGGAGTGTGTGCTATGCCACCCCCCCCCCACCCGGCCATGTCCCATCTCCCAGAAGTTCCATAAATTCATGCTGGAATTTGTTCAGAAGCTTCTGTTCCAAGAGGGAGGGAGTAAGGAAGGAGACAAGTTGTCTTTTCGGGACCTGAGCTCTCCTGAACCCTTTGTCTTCCTGGTCACCTACCAATCAAGAGTAAAGGGCTCCCTACAAGAGAGGATTATTTTAGTCTTGTAAATGCTGCCCTGCAGAAGCCGCTTGGCATAAATGTTTCATGCCTTCGCCTCTGTGAGGCCGGGGCTGGAACACTCAGCTGTGAGGGTGTTTATATTTGTGGAACTCTCTTGAACATTTGCTTCGGGTTTGCAACAGCTGCTATGCTGAAGCTCTGGGGACAGGAAGATCATGAATATTCAGGTGAAGCCACCAGAATGAACAGCCGGTAATAGAATAAATGCCTAAACAGTTGTGTAAGGCTTATTAAGACCTATTGGGGCCGAGATAATAAATTCCCATTCTGACATGTTGGAGCTACTGTCACTTAAACACTTTGGGCCACCTCTTCCTCACCGAAGGAAAAAATGATGTGAGTTCTCTGTGCGAACACAAAGAAACACCTGGGAGCCTTGGCAAGGGGACTGGATCTGGCAGAGACCTTTCCGTGGAACTGCAAATCCACATCCTAGAGAAAATGATGTGCTTTCATGGTGCCTGCGTTCAAGGTGATCTCAATCGCCTCGAGGCTGGAGTGGGCATTGTTCTTGAACTGGAGAGAATGTGTCTTAACTTTCCCAGATCACAACATCAGCTCACAGCCAACAAACCTCTGGGTGTGGGGCTTGACAACCAGTCCCCTTACCCTCTGAGCCCTGTTGCCAGGGTAGGTACCTCCCTCCATCAGATACCTCAGTGTGGGTATCATACAGAAAGAAGCAAATACTCATTTTGTATTCTTTCCCCCCCTCTGTTCCAAAAATCCATAGCAAGGGGATTGGATGAAAAAGACTGCGAACGTGAGTGTGACCTTTCTAAGTGAGACCTCCTGGTGTGTTAAAAAGTCCATGCATACTGGGCTGGAAACATGCTGTGTATAGGGAGCCTGTGGGAGATGGCAGAGAGGAGCTGTTTTCTCCTTTGGATGGGAGCTGTCACCTTGTGTTAGGCTGAGCTGAACCTCTCAGCCCTGGCACCTCCAGTCATAAGACATTAACCAAGGGTATCCAGAGGAACCCACCCATGTTTACACCTGGAGGTAGACTCAGTAATATTTGATCAGAAACCTGCTGTCAATTCAGATCAAGAGCTTTTGACTTCAAATACATGTGACTGACTTAATGAATGTGCAGAGGGGCTTCGCCACGCTCTCGATCCTGCTAAAGACCAGAAGTCAGGACTTTGGAAGGCACACTTGTACAACAAAGTCATGCCCTGATCTTATATTTTAGGGTGATGCAGACCTGGGTCAGTTGTCCCTTTGCTGCTCACTCCCTCTAGGTCTCAGTGACCAGAGGCAGGCTGTTCACTTCTCTGAAGGATACTTGTTAAATCCATGCCTCGGCAGAATTTCCTCAAAGGATTCAAATCACATAGATCTCTTCGGTCAAGGAACTGGCGCATGCTCTGTGCTCATTAGTTTACTCTCTTGTGCAAGAATTGTTTGCTTACTTCTCTTCCGGTTCTTCTATCAGTGACTTGAAAGGATCAGGGTACTTTTTATGGCAGTATAATTGAACTTAGGGCCTCACACAGGCTAAGTGCCATCTAGCCTTCTTTTCACTTTTTATTCTGAGACATAGTCTCCTTAGGTTGCACAGGCTGGTTTTGAACTCATTCTGTTGCCCAAGATGGCTTCTAACTTTTGAGTAGTCAGGATTTCCTGTGCCATGAGGCTGAGTTTTAAAAGTTTACTTGCAGTTTCTAGATGTACATGTGTTTACTGTACTAGATAAATGCCAGGCAAATAGAAGAGGAAAAACAAATCTTATGCCCCCCACACTTTCTGTAGGCCCCACTTACTCTACACTGTGTTGATAGTGGATAACCTGGTTATCAATATAATATCCAGTGTCTTTTGCCTCTTTAGCCTGAGTTCCAGCTATTTTTCCAGAATAGCTGAAAAAAATTAATTAGTCAAAGCACTTAACTGGCAGGTCATTTATCTTTAGGAATGGACAAAGGGCAAGGGAGCTGCAGTGCTTTAGAAAGCCGAGGGCCAGGGCGGGGTGTCATCCTGTATTCTGAGTAAAGAGTTCTAGTTTTTGTTGCAAACAAGTCAGAAGGATTCTGACAGCCACAGTAGTTTTTAGAGATGGGTCAAGAGTGACAGTGAAAATCAGACTGAGTGAGAAAATTTTCTGAAAAGAGGACCTAGGGAAGCCTTTCACATGTTCTCAGAAGAGCCGAGGCAAACACTTATCTGTGGTGACGCCTCTTGGCTGGGCATGGATGGGACGGTTCATCTGTCTGATTTTAGAAGCTGCAGGTAAAGTTTGCTTGCTTGGCCAACAGTAGAGACCAAGCTGATTTTAGACAAGATCATATGGTCACTCCCCCTGCAAGAGGTAATAGGTATTGTATCACCTCCCTTTTTTACTAATGGGTACCCCTAGTACTGACCATTACTTCCTGGGTTCTGCCTAGAAGAATTCTTTTCCAGGGTAGAGGCCTCTTGGCATGCCATTTTCTTGGTTATTTTCATCACACACAGGGGAAAACTCCAGGCAAATCTGCACATTGTAGAAAAAAACTTCCAAGATCCAGATTATATTCCAAGATTATAGATTATTATTTTTATTATATTTACATTATATATTTATTATATTATTATTTACTCCAAGATTATAGATTATTATTATTTATCATTATATTTACATTATATATTTATTATATTATTATTTACTCCAAGATTATAGATTTAATAGGTTAAAATACCTGCCCACCCCATCCCACATTATGACTGCTACATAAAGCTACCCTACCATTACTTCTATCCCCCTCTGAATTTGAACAAACAGCAAACAACACATGGTTTCATTCTTGTTCTGGGAAAAAGAGAGAGCTGTTTTCAGTGGAAGACCAGGCCAAGTAGAATCCTTTTTCTAAGGGGTTTGAAGATAAGAGATTCCACTTTCATCAAAAAAATGGGAATAATAAATGCTAAGTGGAGATCATTTCCTAGAGAATCAAGGCAGGAAGGGATTCTCTGAGAGGACTAGACCAAGTTGTCACTGCAAAGGAGAAACACTTGGGCTCACCTCACTGTTTGGAGGGCAGAAGAGAGCTGAGGTACCTTTGGGGATGCTTGGAAGGATCAGTTACACAAGCTCATTATCCCCTAAGAACCCTCTTATTCAGGTGGGGAAACAAAGGTGATGGTAGATGGGGAACTCCCCAGGCCAGCCACAGGCTATCCAGCTGACCTCGGACTCCCTTCCTTCTAAAGCTGGTGGTTCCATCACCATGTGCCCTGCGCTCCTGCCCACCAACCACCTGGAGAAGAGGTGGTACATGCCCTCAGACCCAGTGATCAGCTCCAGCTTCCCACGTTAAACTGCTCAGTTTTCCCAGAGAGAGTAAAGGAAGCTGGACACAAGTCCCCTTTGTGGAATTTCAGCAAGAGGTCCTAAGCCACTTGCTAAATCTTTTGCCATCTTTGACTAAAAGAATTTTGCAGTTGTGGTTGGAGGCAATTTTAAATACATTCCAGATGTGGTCAGGGGGTGACTAAGCAGGTCTGGGCCCCAGGGAGCCGGGTGGTGTGCTTGTTTAGCACCCTGGACTGGCTCAGGAAGTGGGTCTATCAACTCAGAGGTAACAAGCTTCCTTTCCCCTCTGGCGAAGGAAATGGTTGGGAGAGGCAGGGGAGCTAGCTGCAGCTGGCTTGCTTAGGGGGGTACTGGAAGGGGAGGAGGCTTGTGGGTCACACTATGGCTGCTTTTGGGAGTCCCATAGACTTGAGTCTTTCCAAGGAGCTTACTTCTCTAAACCTCAGTATTCTCATCTGTAAAATAGGGATCCTTATTCAGTTTATAGAGCTATTCTGAGTTGAGAGAAACTCTGCAAAAAAAAATCTAGCACTGAAAATATTGGTTACAGTGTTATTATTTCAGATCAGGAATCATCAAAGCAAGAGTTTTAAGAATTTTTTTCCTCTAGCAGTTTTCAAATCTTAAAAGAAAGTGGATCCCAAAGAATGTTCTTCACTTTCCTGAATGGGCTTGTCTGAGGCTTCCAACAGCCCTGACATGAAGAGGAGGTACTGGCATGTGGGAACTTAGGGTCTAGAGGTGGCAGAGAGAGCAGAGAGACAGTAGCAGCTATAGAAAAAAGAACCAGAGGCATTTTTAAGGGTGAGTTAGAGGAGGTTTTCCTCTGCTGTGCAGAATGAAAGCCTTCTCCTCCAGTACCACTGAGACACTTTGGGTTAAATCTTCTCCAAAGCTGTGAAGGAGGGTTTGTGATTCCCATCGATGATAAGCCCAGCTTATCCTCAAACTTACAAGAATCAGTGTGTCAGGAATCTTGTAAATTCTCTACCTATTGCCCATTGGCCACATGGATGTTGTGAACTGGTCCTATCCAAGAGCCTACTTTGGAGTAAAGAGAACCTTTTGCTGTCAGTGACCTCTGCACTTGAGATAACATCCATAGTGTGCACACATAAAGGTGGCCGACTTCAATCTGGAATATTATTCTTATTAATTTATTCTTCTTATTATTATTACTTTCTTTTCTGAGGGAGGGTCTCACTCTAGCTCAGGATGACCTGGAACTAACTCTGTAGCTCAGGCTGGCCTCAAACTCACAGTGATCCTCCACTTCTGCCTCTCCAGTGCTGGTATTAAAGGTGTGCATGACCGCCTTATCTGGGACATCCTGATTTGGACTCTTTGAACCTTTCAAGAGAAGGGCCGTGTGGTTCAGACAACTGTCACGGTGACACACACGAGGGTTGTGCGTGCAAACTGGAAACCACAGCAGCTAGCTAGTCCTCAACATGCAGCAGGTGAGTGTCCACCACCTTGCAGTCATAACAAATGGCTGCTCTACTGTGTGCCATGCAAGGAGGCCTTCCCAGGGTGACAAGGTGGGGGAGAGAGAGAGACCAGGCTCAGAGCCTCAGCACTGTCGCACCCCTTGTTTTTGTGACCAAGTCATTCAGTCCCTTCAGCCTCTATAACTTGGAGGGGGGGGCAACATTGACCATCAAACTCAACTCTTGGAGAGATTGAATAATTTATTATGAAAGTGTGCAATTAACTATTCTTACACACATATACACTTGATAATGAGGAGTCTCTGGATGCATCCTTGGCCACCTCTGTGACCTCTCTGAGGTTCAGGTTCTCTAAATGAAAGGAGGGTCAGAGGCACGGGCTCTGCTGAGCTGGTTTGAAGATCCGAGGAACTGTCTTGCCTAAAGTGTTTCATAAATGATAGTGTGCTGGAAATCGAGGGGTCTACCGTCATCACTCTTTACTGCGTACAAATTTTAGTATCGATCTTGTGTAGATTGAAGAAACAAATGGAGTCTTTATATTAAACACCATATAGGACACATAGCCTTTTAATGTCCTGTAACACTCATTTCCAGTAACGGGGGGGGGGGGGGGAAATGTAACCCTCTCTGAAATGAAACACTCTTCTAAAGTATTTTATTTGAACTTAATTTTACTACATGCCTTGTGTAGGCAGAATTCTTCCATGGGTAATACATGACTCACCCCTCAAGCCTTTCTAACAACAGTGAAAAGTTATAGCTATTTGATTTCCCCAATAAAGTGTTACTAGCAGCAATAATCCCTGAGAATATTAGGTTAGGCACTGGGATCTCCATTCTCAGGGGAGGCTCAGGCTTGACTGCACTGAATAACTTCCTAATACTCCTTGACTAAACACAGGCAGGGACCTGGAGCTCTGGGGAATAGTTGTGGCCGCTTCACAGAATCATTTCACTTGCCTCTGGCTCGCTCATCCCAGCATGGACACTACAAACTTGAACATAAATGGCTTTTGGACAAAAGGCCTTATGAACCCCCAAACTCAACATGTCTCAAACCCAAATATCTTCCTTTCAGAGATTTCCTTTCCCAGTTACTCTCTGTTTAGTTAATGGCACCACCATCTATCTGGTTCCCAAGACTCAAGTTTCAGCATTATGACTGATGTCACCCTCTCTTTCCCAAGGCCAATCAGGACAGAGCCGTGTCCACTCAGGCAAGGCATCCTGTCACCTTTTATCATATCCTTTCTATTTTTGCAACTGATTCCAAGTTCTCCTCATCTTACATGGACCCTGAAAGTTACCATCTTAAATGGACCCTGAAAATTATCATTTTACATGCACTCTGGAAGTTCTCCTAATCCTACATGGAACCAGGAAGTTCTGATTCTTTCTGCAGCTCTCCTCTGGATATCAGTGCTCGCAGAACAGAGAGAGAGAGAGAGAGAGAGAGAGAGAGAGAGAGAGAGAGAGAGAGAGAGAGAGAATAGGCACACCAGGGCCTACAGCCACTGCAAACAGACTCCAGATGCATGCACCCCTTTGTGCATCTGGCTTTATGTGTGCACTGGGGAATTGAACTCAGGTCCTTAGGCTTTACAGGCAAACACCTTAACCACTAAGCAATCTCCCCAGATTGCCATGATGAATTTTTAAAGAACATGTATGAGCATCCCATGTCCCTGCTCAGAAGCCTTCTCTGGCTCCTTAGCCCTGTAACATAATGCCGGGCCTCCCTGGCCTGCATCCCTCTGGTCTCCATGGCTCTCCATACCTGTTCTTTAGCTCACAGCTCCTTCCTGTATCCTGGACACATTCTTGTTTCTTTCTGACTTTCCTTTGCCAGAGAGTTCTTTTTCACACGTCAATCTCCATTTTTTAAAATATATATTTATTGTCCATAATGAGTTACATTATTTAGTGGGCAAACCATGCGTTGTTATCCCGAATTCCCCAATTCCCCCCCTCCCCATCCCTGATCAGTTGTATATCCTCCTTCGTGGGCTGTCTGTATTAGTCCTTGTGGCAAGGGATCCTGTATATCTTAGTACTCATCCTGGTCTTCCTGGCCCGAGTGTGTTGTTATTGATGGGTGCCATGCCTCCGGACAGTCTCTGTATCGTAGGCTAACCTATATTATATTCACTACAACACGAAATATTTGGGTCACAGGGGGCAGCAGAATTGATACTTTCTCATACAGCTTACCTCTCCATCTTCCCTTTATTTTTAAAAATCTTTTTATTTATTTATTTACAAGTACAGAGAGAGAGAGTGAGAGAGAGAGAGAGAGAGAGAGAGAGAGAGAGAGAGAGAGAGGAGAGAAAGAGACCATGGGCATGTCAGGGCTTCCAGCCATTGCAAACAAACTACAGAAGCATGTGCCTCTTAGTTATCTGGCTCTATGTGGGTCCTGGGGAATCAAACCCAGGTCAGTAGGCTTTGCAGGCAAGAGCCTTAATGGCTGAACCAGCTCTCCAGCCCCTCAGCTTTCCCTTTAAAGACTTATCCTTTATTTCCTTTATACTCTAGTATTCCCTTTCACATAACCTTATTCTTTTCCTATAAATGTCATTTATGGTATATATTTGTTGGTCCCACTCTACTGCAAGTTCTGTTCTGGCACAGACCATGCCTGTTTGTTTATGTGTGTCACCAGGACGTGTTCTTTGCATGCACTAAACAATCACTCTATGTGGTTCTATGATTTTTTTTGATGTCTTTGCACTTCTCCACCCCGACTCTCAGACCCTCTGCTGGTGACCCACCTAATATTAACTGGCTTGGATTTTAATATTATGCCTTCATTTCTTTCTACTGAGTGAGGAAACTATTGTGGCCAACTTGTTGGCCTTAGGGTTTATCATGAAAGAAAAAATTCATGGAAAAGTTATGTAATTCCATAGCCTTTGCTTGCATCCTGGAAGCTTTCCATGTACGAGGCACCCAACTCACTTCTTAATTTTAAAAAAGAACCTTTTCATGATAAAACAGAACAGCAAAGTAGATGTTATCATCAGCAAAATGATTAAATTTCTCACTGTGAAGGGTAAGCATGTTAGTTTAAGACAGAGAATTTTTTTCTGTTGCATTCTATCTATTCACACCTGAAAATGTTGCCGGATATGGATTCTGGCTGTGAAATTGGCACATGTAGAAATTGACATATGTGTTCATATCTTGGGTGACTCATAGCTTTAATGAGAGTAGAATATATTTTTTTTGTATGACTCAACCATTCATCTATTTGTTCATTAGCTTGTATTTTTTTCATACATGGGTTTCTTTTGTTCACTTGACAATTACAGAGTGGTAACTGTACAGATAGTGGACTACATGATCCAAGCACAATCTCAGGTGCTGACCCAGCCCTCCAAGAGAGTGGAGTGTGCCACACTGATCACAGAGAAGACTGTGTGTGAAAGAGTCTCTCCTGTGAAGAGAAAGGGGGAAAGGGGGACCTCCCTTTAGTCGTTTTACATGGTTCTTCACTGACATTCATTGGGTCATTAGCTACATTCTGTGTGTACCTGTATACATTGTGCACGTGTGTTTGTATGCCTTCAATGTACATGTGCACGAGTGCTGGAAGCAACCATGACAAAATCATAATTAGAAAAGCAAGATGAAAGAATTTTCAATTTCTAGTTTTTCAAAAGTGTTTATTTACAAGATTTACTCTAGAAGTTAAGCAACCTGGGTTTGGTAATACTCCGCAGGCATATATGTGATTTTCCTACTGTACCTACTAAACTGTAAGTGAGGGAGTCAGCTCCTGGTATCATAAGCATTCGAGCACATTTACAGAAAAAAATGAGTTCAAAGATTTGTTTCTGCAGAAGTGTAGGAAAATTCATGGGAGTGATGTTGCTAAAAGTTCATTCACACCTCTGTACTTAGAAGGACTGAGTGATTAGAGGAACCAACAATCAGATGTTGTCATTTTTCTTTGTGGGAAGGGCTTGAAATTTTTCCACTTACATTTTCACACCACTGTTTTATTTTATTTATTCATTTTCAAGTGGAGAGAGAGAGAGAGAGAGAGAGAGAGAGAGAGAGAGAGAGAGAGAGAACGCACCGCGGCCACCACCTTGTGGGTCTGGCTTATGTGGGTACTGGGGAATTGAACCTGGAGCCTTTGGCACTGGAGGCAAGTGCCTTAACCGCTGAGCCATCTCTCCAGCCCTCACACCACTGTTAATAATGGTGTTTGTTCCTCCAACATTTTTATAAAAGTCACATTATAAAAATCCCAATTAAAGAAACTGTAAAGTTCCCTTGAACTTGAGATGGCTAAGAGACTTGAAAAATTAAGGAATCACTGCTACAGTTAACTTTCATAACACTCTTTGGGAAGGAGGATCTAGGGACATGTAACTCTGGTTCACACAGCACCGTGATCTGCTTCATTAGAGAAGCTTTTGTTAGCGAGGCAGTGGAAGGGCTTGTTTCTCTCCCTCACTACCAAGGCCTATGTGCAGTGGTTACAGAGCCCTGGCACTGTCTGAACCCCCCTCGATACTTTATCTCCACCTTCCTTCCCAGTCCCTATGTAGTTGTTTGAATCAGAGCCATCCCCCCATAAAGTCATGTGTTTTGACTCATAACACACACAATCATGTGTGTTTGCTCCCCATCTGATGTCAACTTGGTAGGTGGAACCTTACTGGATATGGACCTCGAGGTTTATTAGTCCCCAACTCACCACTATTAGTTCAGCTCACTCTCCTGCCACAATTTTCTACCTCCTGTGGCAGAGGTGATGCCCAGTCTCTGCTCTACCATCTTTCTCCTGGAATCACAAAGCTGTCCCTTGAGACTGGGAGTCAAAATAAAGCTCTTCTTCCCATCAGCTGCTTTTGGTTGGGAGTTTGGTCCTAGCAATGTGAAGATAACTACAACAAATACCACCAGCTAAGAATCAAGAAATCCTTGAGTAACTGGGAATGAATTTTCAAATCAAATGGAAATATTTCCAGACTCTTTTGCCTTTGGAATTGTAGGCAGGTGATCATGGATTCCTCCAGAAGTATTCCTCTTATACTTGCATGTGTGCAAGCAACCCTTGTTCTCTTCATTTTCACACATTTCAAAGTCTGCATTTCCTGTGAATTTTGATACCCAAGGTAGGTGATTAAAATGCCACAACTCAAATAATAACTCACTAAAGTTCAGGGGGAGAGACCAGGGTATTTCTTTTTTTTAATTTTAATATATATATTTATTGACCATAATGAGTTACATTATTTAGTGGGCAATGAGTTGTTATCCCCAATTCCCCAAAGCCCCCCCTCCCCATCCCCATCAACTGTGTGTGAATAACACTCTCATTTCTGTGTAGAAAAGATTTTTAAAGCTTAATGTTAATGGGTGGGAATCAGGAAGAAAAAATTAGTTAGGTTTGACTATATACAAATGAACAATTGCATGTCAAAAACATTTACATGAAAAAAATTAGACAATCACCTGGGGACATATTTGCTGCAAATATAAACAAAGATGTAGTAACTTTAATATATAAAGATCTTGGTAAGAAAACCAATACTATTCTCTCATAGATAGGAAATAATGAGGTCTATTATACTTCTCTATGGGAAGGCATTAACCCACGATCTAAGAGATTTTCCAGAAAGTCAATTCGGCAGCAAGAAGAGTCTCTACAAATGACGGTTAAATCCACAAACCAAGTTATAAAACCATGTTCGTCACAGTCACGAAAGGAAGCATCCCGTCAGGGCTCCTCAGGTATCAAGCACCACACCAAGTGCCTTCTATACCTTTTCTCTCTGAACCTCCAAAGCAATCATTTTGGGGTACAAATTACCACTATTTTAATATCATATTTGAGGAACTGAAGCAGAGGAAGTTGCCGAGTCTTATCCAGTGAACACACAACAGAAAGGATTCAAACTAAGTCCCTCAGCCCAAATTTCAATTTTTGCTTCTAGTGGTTTTCTATGGAAAGCCCTCAGTGCTGGCTGGGACCCTGCCTTCTGATCTTTGTACCTCTCAACACACTCTGCAGGTTGTTAATGCTTGCTGATCGCAGTGGGTGTAGTAACTGATTAGGAGATCAGTTTTACATCAGTCAGAAAAGGGTACCCTGGGCAGCATAGCTCTGCCCAGCTTCAGTTTCTCCCTCAGGGAAAGTATGATAAGGAATCCGTGACTCTGTTTACCTGAAAGACCTGGCTTGTGGAGGGGGTACAGGAAATGACAAGGGAGACTGAATTGAATCAGACATCTGTATAACATGGCAAATTATTACTTTAACATTTAAACATTATCATTGATGGAACGAATGCTTTCACACACTGTTAAGGGTATTGAGATCTGAGGGTTATGAGGGTTATAAGAGCTACAGCAAATTATCCCCAGTCTCTCCCCCTCCAAAAGGAGAATGGTTCAAATAATTAATTGCATCTGAGAAAATGAGATCTTTTCCTCCCAAGGGGAGAAGAGAGGAGTGTAAGGGCTAGAGAATGAGAGGGAAGAAGCTGAGCTGGGGAGAATGAAGGAAGTCTGGGTGAAGTGCCCTGGAAATTCCTTCACAGACTGTCCTGCCTTCTCCACTAAAGGTTAACTCAGCACTACGTCACTGCCACGTGGCTTGTTCCACTTCCTCCCTCGGTCCAGAGAGATCTTCCAGAAGTCTCCTGAACCCACGGATGATCAGTGTGCACTTTGATAAGAACGGAAATGGCCTCTTTCCTGACCAGGTGGACACAGGCCTAGTCAGAGATGATACTGACCAAAGGAGTCAAGACCTAACTAACTGTGAGAAACAGAAGTTACCTCTAGACATTAGCACAGAAACAAACGGGCAGGTCCTACTGATGAGAAAGAACTGGGGTCCATTATCCATATCTGGTTCATGTTCACTTCTCTCTCTTTTTTGAGGGGCTGCTAAATGAACCAGAAGAATACTGAAGGACATTGAGTGCGTGAGAAGGCCTCTCTTGCTGAGATGGCCTCACCTTTGACATCTGAAGCTTTACAATGAGCCCAGACTCTCCCTGGGAGTTCATACAAGGTAGACACCTGTGCTCAGAGAAGCAGGGAAGCTGTGTTCAGAAGTTCTCCAAAAGGACATGATGGAGCCCTGACCCGACAGCACTGCCATTATCACTGAGAGGGCAGGCACAGAGGAATGAGTGTTGGGGGAGCCAGCCAAAACTCTGCCCTCAGTTTGAATCTGGAACTCTACCTGCCACTTTGAGCCCCTCTGGAGAGAGAGGGGAGGTGCTGTGGACGTCACAGGGGCAAGAATCCTTGTTGCAGGTGGCCGGGGCATCACAGAAGCAGAGAGCTGCTCTTTGGTGCAGGCTAGATGGGATTTGGTCCTCTGTCGGTCAGCTTGTCTGTTGCTTAGGAAAGGGCACCTTGGATGCCTCTCAGTTGGAAGATATTATCTCCAGATGGGGTCCTCTGCCTGCTGGCAAAGTCACCAGTAGTATTTGGTAATATTTTGATGTGTTATTTATGTGGAAAGGGGCTTTATTGATATTGCTTTCAAGTCATGCGCAAACAGCTCTAACTTTTCCTTCTAAAAGGGCCCATAGCCACGAACCTGGCAAATCTTGGAAAAGTATTAAGGACCAACGAGAATGGGCTGAGCACGGGCTCAGTCCCAAACCACTGGCCAGAGAGTCCAGGCCTCATCATGATTTGCATTCAGGCTGTGTCCCTGGCTGCTGAGGCCGGGATCACTTGTCATTCTGAGGAATCTGGCAAAAGCTCGAGGCTCAGGGTTTCAATGAACGGGAAACACTTAGCAGGGCTGGAGTGGGTGGGGGCAGGGAGGGCTTGGGAAAATTAGCCCAGGGTTTCATGTCATCCACTTGCCTGTTCTTTGTCTCCATTTGGGAAACAACTTACGAAAAGCAAGCAAAGAGGTTCACATTATTGTAGGGACCTCTGGAGACATAGGCATCTCTGCTTGAAAATGTGTGCTTCACTTCGACGAAGTTGCAAGTTCACATACTCATTCTCTCTCTCTCTCTCTCTCTCTCTCTCTCTCTCTTTCTCTCTCTGCTTTAGTCAGCACAAATTTAAAGGCAGAACCAAACCCAGTAATAGCATATCTCAGGCTGCTATCAATTTTCCGCCAGGAGAACATTTTGGGACACAAAGTCCTTTGTCTATTTCCAGAAGCTCAATTCAATGACATTACATGAATGACTACAACACCATAGCATGTTCTGTACCACTTCAAATCGTAACCTAAAAAGGGGGAAGAGCTTGGAGCTCAGCCAAAGCGTAATGATTTCAGTTCTTAAGAAAATCCAGCAACCATTATGCTACATTCAATATTTTCTTGCTGTGGAAATTTAAGAATCAACTCTAATCAAATAGTACCCACCCACCCCCAACCCCTCCACTTTGCTATGGTTCCTGTTACTAACCAGCCTCCCATGTCTGTTTTGGCTTAGAAAAATAAATAAGTTTACAATACGTTTTTTTTTTTTTTAAATTGGGCCGAATCAGACAATTGTATATTTTAGAAAATGAAGGCGAAATGTAAAGCAGGCTAATCATGATCCCAAGTTCAATCTTCAGGTCTAATTGATCCCATCCCAAAGGTAACGTTCTATGTTAATTGACATGTTGAGATGGTTACAATTATGTAAAATAAAACGAGGTCTGTTGGAAACTGCGTCTTCTTGAGCATCGGAGCTGGCCAGCTTTGATAATAGTTGATTGTAAAAGGATGCAACCACTTTGCCACATTTCCTCTTTTGGTTTGGCCCTTGTACGTGAGCCATGAGCCCCCTCCCCTTAAATAAAGTATGGATCTCTAGGGGAATTTGATATCATTATATTTTCCTTGGGCAAGTTGGGTTTGGGGGGGAGGAGGAACAGTAGAAGAGGTCAAAATGTTTCAGTGCTCATGTTTGTAAGTCAGTTAAAAAAGAAAGGGCGAGAAGATCAAACTCAACGTTCCCTATTTGTTGGCAGAATGGTTTTTCTGTACGATTGTGACCACACGCACGAGCGTGCTCAGCCTCAATAGGAAACAGATGGCAGTGAGCCGATGCCGGGCCCTGAGCAATGATCCTTGGTCTTTGCAGATTCTGTAGGCTCTGAAGAACTCTTCAGTGAGACCAGAAGGAGCCCTCATGCTTTCTCAGACCCCTCCAATCCCTGCTCTCGCCTGCTCTCAGTGGAGAGGATCCTGGACAGTAGGCTCCCTGGGTGGAGGCAGGAGAGCAAGGGGCCTGTTTATGCAATCAAGAGAGGCAGAGACCTCCTTTGATGGGAGGGAACACCTGTGCCTGTTGGCATCTTGCCTCCATGGATCTGCAAATCAACCGAGCCGCATGCATGGTGATTAGCAGTATTCTCCCCTCCTGCCCAGCAGTGCTGGATGGGGTGTCTTCAATCCTGCTCCCCCTCCTTGCCCACTCCTCTTCCTCCCAGCCGTGCCAGTCCTCCCATGTCCCCAGCAGCCCTGACGTAATGCAAAGCCTCAACAGATCTCTCTTGGAAGGTCACTATGGATTTTCCAACTGCCTCCAATCTTTAATTCACTCAGTTCCAGGAGCCTCTGAATATCACCAGATGACTCCCCTATTTAACCGTGGCCTGGCCCAGAACTTACATAGCACACTGCTCTGACTTGTTTGTGCAATTCTTTGTCAAATGCCTGCTTTGGCTGCTGGATCCCTCCAGTATGCACACCAGGGCCCACACCACAGGGAGCACACCCTGCCAGGCACTGAGTATGGACCTTCTTGGTAAGGGTTTATTTACTCAATGAAAAGTGTTCCTCATGTACCAAGGAAGGCTGCCACCTACAGGGCATGAAGCAAGACCATTAACAAAATATTAATGTCCAACCCATGCTAATCACTGCTCTGGGCCCAGATGACATCCTCGTGTCAGAACACTCTTGGTTCACAGTCAGTCTGGACATACTCAGCTCCTCAGGAAGGACCTCAGATGGTAATTTTCTGATAAGGAGAGAATTTTGCATTTTGCTCTTGCTTTTTGTAGGACATCAGGGATGCATGAGTTTTAGACCGCTTTGTTCAACAAATGAATCTTAAAGGAGAAACCAAACCCCGGAGAAGTCACCACTTCAAAAGGACTGACACTCAGTTCCAGGAAGATGAGAGAGAGCCCAGGAGAAACAAGTCCTATCACGCTGGGCTCTCTAGTAGGTTGTTCAGTAGCACATGAGTAGAGGGAAAAAAAAATCACAGGCGACAGACCTAACAATGGCAGGTGACATGGTTTGAATTTCATGTCTTAAATAACCCATGTTCTTAGGAAAACTGCTATAACTCTGGAAGTCTCAGTTTTCTCTCCTCTAAAATGGGATCAAGAGTTTCTAAGACTGTGGCGAGCATTAAATGGAATTTTAGCCTAGTGCCATGTGGAGAAGAGGCTCTCAGAAAATCTAAGGCCCTTCTGCAGTCTGAGGCCCCATGGACATAGTCCTGACAACTGATCATTGAATCCCATGATCTTTTTAAACTCCTGAAGATTGATTTTAATATGGGAAGTGGTAGAGAAGAGAGGGAATCCCACCAAACATGCCCTGAAGTTCTATGCCATGAAGTGGAGATAGTGGATATACTCAGGGAGTGATCCCACAGGGAATTCACATTCACATCCAGAATCCTTCAGGGGATTGTAGTCCATAGCAAACAGGACAAGGTGTGCTATGCTAAAGCCATAAAAGTGCATGTAATAGAAAGGTTCACAATTAGGTAAAGCACATGGGACTTTCTTTCCAGAAGGCCCTCACCTGTGAAGCAGCCAAGTTGGGGAGGAGAAGCTATCATATCACAGAGAAGTTTGTCAATGGGAAGGCAGAAAGGATGGGCCTGCTGGGAATGGTGGTTCACGCCTGAAATCCTAGGAAGCTGAGTCACGAGGATCCCAAGTTTGAGTCTAAGCTAGGCTACCTAGTGAGAGCTTGTCTCACAGGTAAACAAATGAAAACAAACAAACAAACCCTCCAAAAGTACAACTAAAGAAAAAAAATGAAAAGAAAGAAATGGCCCTCCTGAAACAAATCTGTTTCTTTTCTAGCAGAATTGTTAGTCCTGATTGAAGGCGGATGTTGTAAGCTAACAAGAGACTGCCCACCATGGATATTTACTGACTCAGTTATTCCTATTCCAAGATGTCTTAAAGATCACTGTTCTGATTTCATGTTGATCACAGTATCATGGGAAGAAGGAGTTATTGAATAGCACCAAAACACACCACCTTCAAGTCATACTTTGTTCATTCAATTACTCTTTCCTTTTTACTTTAATCTTATTACATGTCTGTCACTCTTGTTGGCCAGTGGCCTGGCAAGGAAAAATGGACTTGACCAGTTGTGATGGACAAATCCATGGCTGATCTTAGACTTTCACTCTAAGGCACAAATGATTCTCAAAACACACAGGAGCCAAGTTTCTTGACTTCTGTCTATGATGGGGGAGCCCAAGATTATATAATGAAGCAGAGACAAACCTTAGTAAGGCCTCTTGAGAGAAGCATCTGGAAGCTATAATGACTCATTTGCTTTCTTATCCCTGAAGTTTTCTATTTGTCTCAGCTATGGCCACTTGTCTGCACCTATGGGCTCAACCTTGTCCCAGAGTCTGGTTTCAGTCCTCTCCCTATTCAACAGGATTTTAAAGAATTCTAGGCCAATGTTTAATCAACTAATGACTGTTACCCAATGAGTTAGATGCATCCAGATTCTACTGGATTCTCTATGACTTACTCTAACCTGGCTTTGTGTTGTGTCTGAAGTCTGATTTCCCTGGAGCCTGTTCTTCGTCCCCCACCCCAGGTCACCTGCATGTCTGGATACTGGCAGAACTGTTTAGAGACACTACCAGAACAAGGACGCCACTTATAACCAAAGGCCCAAAAGCTGCTGCCTCTCTGCTGACATCTCTCCTTGCTAAGTTTCCTTTTCACGTGTCCCTGTGATCCAAGGCTCTCCAGTCTCTGGATACTGGTCCATTTCCATCTCTCTTTTGGAACCTTCTGGAAATGAGCACCTTGCTAAGCTTAGGGATACAGAGACAAGGCAGACCTGTTCTCTGGGAGGTTCCAGCCCTGTGGAAAAGACAAGTATGGAATTAAATAATACCACACAGTGGAGGGACACACATATGAAATGTCAGGGAAGAAAAAGAGGGATAGCCTATTCCCAGGGGGGTAAGAATGCCTCCACAGAGGAGAAAACTTGAGCCTCAAAGGATGAGCAGGAGTTGGCTGCATAGATACGTTAGAAGCGGCAGAAAGTACATGGATGTGGAGGTATTTCCAGCAATTCAGGAAGGCTGAAGTATGGGACAGGTGGGAGGTGAGGTTAAAGAACTGGGCAGGGGCTAGACCAGTAATGACCTTGAATGCACTAATAATTACCTTAACAGTGGCAAGAGTAGAGAAGGATGTTGCTAATAATTCCAAGCCCAGTGGTTTTTTTTTAATAAACCACAAAAACATACATACTAGAAGTAGTATTTATTTCCCACAACTGAATTTTCCAGGATGCTCCTGAGTGTTTCTGACACCCAAGGCCAGGTGTTTGGAAAGAACTGGGTTAAGCTGAGTTAACCAGGCATGTGGAAGTATCCATGTTCTTTGTGACTGGGAAGCTCCCAAACTTATTTGACAGCTAGCCCCCTGTCTTATAGTGTTGCACGGGACTCCAGCATCGAGCAGCATGCTGTGGGACTCAAACTAGAATGTTCTCCACAGTCCTGCCCAGATCAGAGCATTTATGAAAAGGCAATCCTGGGATGCAAAAAAGGCCAGCTGCAGAGGCCTTATAAACATGGAAATGCTCACTGGTGCTCACAGTTCCCGACTAGGAACACAGGGGTGGAGTCAAAGAGAAATTGTGCTGCAGAGGTGCCAACAGCGTGATGGGCACAGTGGGGAAGAAATTTTCCCATGGAAGAGCAAAGCCACACTTTACTAACTTTGCAAGTGCACAGTGATCACACCTGTAAGGGAGACACTCCATAAATGTGTTCAAGTTTTCTCTCTGGGGTTCAGATTTCTTCTGTTTGATGATTTCTGTTGATCTTAAAAAATATATTAAGAGGGGGCGGAAAGATTGTGAGAGCCGTGGTGGGGGAGATTATCCAGAGGCATGGCCGGGAGAACCTGGCTGAATACTAGGCTATCCATGGTCCCCTGTCACAAGGACTGATCCAGATGACCCATGGAGGAGGTTATCCAGCGGTTTGGGGAGGGGAGGGCAGTGAGGAATTGGGAATAACAACTCATTGTTTGCCCACTAAATATTGTAACTCATTTGGACAATAAAAAAGAATTAAAATCATAGACAATAAGAACATATATATATATATAGATAGATAGATAGATAGATCGATCGATAGATAGATAGTTTCTGCGCTGGAGAGATGGTTCAGTGGTTAAGGTACTTGCCTGAAAAGCCTAAGAACCCAGGTTCAGTTCCCCTAAACCCATGTAAAGCCAGATGCACAAAGTAGTGTGTGTATCTGGAGTTTGTTTGCAGTGGCTAGAGGCCCTAGTGAGTCTACTCTCTCTCCCTTTTTCTCTCTCTCCCTCCCTCTCTTCTTGCAAATAAATAAAATAAATTTTATAAAAAGTACATATACTGTTTCTTTGAAAATAGCAGTTATCTTTGGAAGTTAGGATGATGACAGATTTATGTTTTCTCTTCTTATTTGATCTGCACTAAACATTTTGTGGTAACAAATCGATTCCTTTTACCACCAGAAATAAAGCGGTGCATTACTAGATCTCTCTTCAAATATTTTTAGAGTAAAAGAGAATGATAGATTCGGATCAGGGCTACGAATCCTTTCCATTTACTTGCAGGGAAAGGCTGAGGGCTTCAGACCCAACATTTCCACACATCGATGCCAGCACAGCACCTGGCATACAGAGAATGATCTGCCATACATGTCGAATGAATGGGTAGCAGGCTGATTGGTGAATGCATTACACCATTCAGCACAGCCCTTCTTAAAACCCTTCCTGCCGCTGTTCCCGAGGCAGACATAGCTGGGCACCTTATTTTGCCTAGCTCACTGCATAAGAAGGGGGCCCAGGATAGCCTTGGCTACACCCAGAGACAGGGGCTCAACCATGGGTAGACTACCAGGCCCTGGAGGACAATCAAGGCCTTGCACTGCCAAGGACTACACGTGCGTTGCTTTCCAGGAATGGTGTTGAGGTTCAGAGCACAAGGCTGCTTATAGCAGGTGTCAACTACCCAAAACACAGAACAAAACTAACTTTGAGAAAATCAATCCTAACACATTGGCTCCCTTCCTGCCGGCCCTGTTGTGTTTTTGCACCGAGGGTGCATTTTAATTGCTGGAATGTGCTACACAGCCCAACAAAATTGCAAAGTAACAACCTTCTCTAACCGTTTGGAGATGTGATGGAAATGCCAGAAGTTAGACTCCCAGGACTAGATACAGAGACAGAAGTTCCCTATTCTCTCTTGAAGACGCTCATTAGTTTTTGCTTTCTCACATTCTGTTTACTGTGGCCTGCTGCCAAAAAATGGTGACAGCAAAGATAATAATTGAGAGTTAAAAATATACCAAGAGAGGTTGGGCTGCGGGGGACCTCAGACAGCCGAGGGAGTGGTGCAGGTAGGGAGGACCAGGGAGAGGGGAGACAGACTGAGAGACAGACAGAAATAGGATGAGAGATAAGCCCGCAGAGACACTCTGAGATATGGAGAGATGAAGAGAAGGAAGTGGAGAGAGACAGAGACAGGACAGAGACACACAATCTACAAGAGCCAGGGGTGCCCACACACTGTGCTGGTGAGGGGGAGAGAAAGACAAGAGAGGCTGAACATGCTTGAGCCAGGCTCTACAGCCATCAAAGCAGGTTCAAAGTTTAAGGCCAAGCCGCAGGGCCAAGATCACGCTCCACTCTACCTACCCACAGCAGTGACCAGACCAAGAAACTAGATGTCAAAGATGCCTGAGAATGATAAGTAGTGAGCAAGATGGCCCAAATGGGCCAGCCAGGCTGCCCACATTTGTCCCTAGTTAATGGTTACAGTTACCCAGTATTCTCCTTCCTGTCCCTACCCACTCATGGGTGAGCCTCACCTACTCACAGGTAAACTAAGGGTACAGTCACTTCATCTGTCCACTAACATTTGTATCCATCTGTTTGGACAGACCAGAGGTTAGAAAGGGAGTGTGGGCGGGTGGGCTTGTGGCACCATTTCCTTCCTCCCCGTGGCTTCCCCGCCCAGAGGGCACACTCCATGCCAGGACATGAATAGGCCTCATCACTCCCTTGGGAGCTTCCATTTTCCCTGAGTGACAGACTAGAACATCCATAGCTTCCTTTAGGCTCAGCTCTAGGGACATGTTTCACTATGACTTGGGCCAAGCTTTGAAGGGACAGTTGTATGCACAAGGCTTTGACAAATGCCACTGTGTTGAGGCACAGACTTCGGTCTGAAAGGAAATGTCAGGGAACAAAAAAAGAAAAGGAAAAGAAAGGAAGAAAAAAAAAAGCTAGCATTTACTCTGGTGCCAAGCACTGTTACATATGTTATTTCATTGAGTCCACACAGAGTAACCCTAGCAGGTGGCTATTTTCATCTTCACAGTTTTTTTTTTTTTTTGATAAGGAAATGAAAGTTCTGGAAGGTTAAGGAGCCGATCCAAGGTCTCTGAGCTAGTCAGTGACAGAATTGGCTAGCCTGAGCCTGTTTTCCCACTGCCCCAGATTTCTCCCAAGACCTCATGAAGTTTGTCATTTTACCCGGGAGACAAAAGGTTGCCTCTAACACAGAGGCAGACTCAGAGCACAGTGGGCTCTGGATGCCCCTCCCCCATAAATGTATGTTTCAACAATGAGGTTTTTCTCTGCAAGTTAGTGATTTCATGGCTCTCAGCAAAAATCTGTGACACCAGATGTTAAATGCGGCAGGAAGAAGTTATTTTCATCATCGCTGAAATCTTGTGCAGTGCATCGAATCTGGTCACATATCTGACTTCAGGCAGAAAGCAGCGGGCCAGGGCTGTCAGAGTCCTATGGCTGCTGGGCATCTGGGTGCCAGGATGGGGCAGCGAAGCCTGAGACTTCTGGGACTTGCTGGTAAACAACACCTGGCTTTGTCTGGGGCCCAGGGCCAGACACCCCAGTTATATGCAAGGGGCTTGTAACTAGTGGTGTCCACCTGTGACCACCTTTCCCTTAAGTCCTCTGACTTTGGTTTTCTCTGTTCACTTCTAGCATCACATTCGTCCCATGTTATTGGAGAACAACCCTTGCAGATAGGAATCATGGGGCTGGAGCACACGGAGTTGCCTTTTTTCTTTCTGACTTTTCCTGCATGAACAATAGCCAGATACTGGCAGTCGCTTACCATCCCTTCTAGTGTTCTATTACTAACAAATTACCTGAGGCAATCATCTTAAGAAGAGGAAAGGTTTATTTTGGCTCACACTTGAAGAGATTTCTGTCCATGTGGTGAGATGGCCCTGCTGCCGTTGGTGGGGAGAATGTGGTGGGGTAAGTAACTCACCTCATAGCAGCTGGGAACCGAAAACCAGAGGAAGACCAATGGCCAGGAGCCCAATATCCCCTTTAAAGCGGTGCCCCATGACACAAATCTCCCTCTAAATCCCACTTTTGAAAATTTCTACCATTTCCCCATCATGGCAAGCTCATGACTCAAGCTTTAACATACTGGTTTTATTACATCCAGGGTGTTTTCCTGTTGTAAATATGGGTGCTGGGATGATGCAATGTTTATAATGATACCAGGATGTTGATCAGATTAGAATATGGCTACCTCTGCTCTAGGTTTTTATCCCACTTGCCTACAAATGAAACCTGGACCCAGACTCCTGCTGAAGGCTTACAAGTCCCATTTGCCATGACTTGAGCCTGTCTGTTACCAGCCTAGGGGCCAGGTTCCTACCACAAAGATTCTATGGGTCTGATGTCCTTCACTTCCTGCCTCCCCAACTTGTCTGAATTGAGGCCATCCTTTCTGCTTTGAGCCTCTCAGTCCAGCCAGCGTCTGGGTTCCAGTCAGTTCCCTCACTGAGGTACCTACAAGGAGCAGAGCAGTGCCTTTTGGGAAGCCAGCCATCACTCAAGCTGGTCCTGACAAGACAGTGCACTTTGCTGAGTCCAAAGGCCTGGTTCTCAGCTCTACAAATTTAGAAACATGGTATTTGTTTGTGAAGTTGGAATAGAGCAAGGTTTCAGGACAGATTTCTACTTGCCTGGTATGTAAGCTGGGCCAATTCCTTCATTTTTAATGAGGGGCAGAAATGCTTGGGTCAGGCATGGTCTCTGCCTGTAAGAAAACCATCAGGGGAAGCTTGGGGAAGAACGGATCTGAGAAAAGTGTCTTGAGGAATGATGAGACCTGACACCTCTCCTGAACAGCCAGCTTGAGTCATTGACTAATCCATTCACTTTCCTTAGAGCAGGCACAACCGGCCAATCCTCTCCCTTAGGTATGCCCCCCACCATTTGATACAACTTCTCCTCTCTGGTGAGCACAATCATTCATCACACATGAGAGTGGTATCTGATGCTATTAACCAGTGATTTGCTTCTTGAAATACAATTTCACCCCAGTTTTGCCTTCCTGTGAATATTGAAGTCGTAATTCAATTTAATTAAATATGACAAACATTTACTGATCAACTACTACATGCTAGGCTTATGGAAGGTTTTCCAGGTCATACTTAACTGAGTCTTTTCAATTATATTGAAGTTGTAAATAAATATTGAGCTAGGCCCTGTCCCAGACTTTAGGGATGCAATGGTGGACCAGATATATTCAATCCTTAGTATTCCTACAGGGAGATCAAACAGCCAAGCAAGAAGTCACAAAATTGTGCATAAGGGTTAAAAAATGAGAAGTGAATGCATAAAAAGGCATTAACGCTACACTTGAGGTCCCTGCAGACTTAAACAATGTCTGCTCTTGAGCCTGAATTGTCACTAGGAAGACAAGGAAGGGTGAATGCATGTGTGTATATGTGTTTGTGTATGTGCATGTGTGCATGTGAGTTTCTGTGTTTATGTGTGCTCATATGCATATTTCTGTTCACACACGAGTCTCTGGATGTGGCCATGCCACAATGCAGAATGTAATAGGAGAATTCATTGTAATAAAGTTGGTGAAGTGGGCTGAGACCCAAGAATGAAAGGTTTTGTCTCTGAGGTAAAAGTGTTATGGCTTGGTCCTGACAGGAGTGGGAAGATATGGGCAAGTTTTAAGCAGGCCATGAATTAATCCTGTTTGTGATTTAGGAATCACATTCTGTCTATAGTATATTTGGGGTGATTTCCAGGATTATTACTAATAGTTTACAGATATGTCCAAAGTTATACCATGTGTGATTAATTCTTCCTCATGGTTTATGGATCTTCTATTTTTTCTTTACACACTGAGGATTGAATCCAAGTCCTCATGCATGCTAAGCAAGTACCCCATTACTGAGCTATATCGTTAGCCCTTTTACTTTAAGACAATGTCTCCCTAAGTTTCCAAGACTGGCCTTAAACTGGCCGTGTAGCCTAGTCTGGCTCCTTACTTGCCACTCTGTTGCCTCAACCTCTTGAATATCTGGGATTACAGGTGTATGACACCATGCCAGGCTTAGATTCTTAGACTTTATGTCATTCATCATTTATAATTTTGGGTCGCAGTAGGGGTTGGGAAGGACTTTGCTCACCCCTGCTCCTTCTCTTCTTGTCTGCTGTTGGAAATAGCCCATAATGCTCACACTTGAAAGTGATAATAATATGTTGAAATAATACCCCTACACACAGCATCATGGCCTAAAGATGACATTAAAAACAAGAATTATTACTCTGCATTTGGTTGCTCAAGTCACTAAATGCTCTTTGCTACACAGGAGTTCTGTGTGTGAATGAGGGGGAAGCCCAAAGGAAAGGTGAGGTTGTTGATGGCTTCATTCAGGAGGACATGGAGAATCCTGCTAGAGAAGTCAGCATGTCCTAGGTTACTGACAAGCTTCAGAGAGGAGAGTGCTGGACTTCTTCCCTTCTCTCAGCATCCTGACCAGCTCCTCCTGACATTGGGTTTTCTTGCCCCAGCAGAAGAGGGGTCAGATCTCCAGCTGTCACATGTCACCGTAGCCCAATCAGGCTGGGATTCCACATTGAGGAACTTCTTGGTATTTACAGAGTCTAAGCTTTGACACACAGGAAATGCTGTGCCTCAATTTCCCTTCTTTTACAAACACCATGTTAGCTGTTGAAGGTTATGTGTGCCTGATGGACGGCAGGGAGACAAAGTTCCTGATAGTAACGAAGGGGTGAACTTGTCTTTGGGATTCCTCAACTCCCTTGGCTATGTGAGTATTCATGTCAGGATTCTCTCCTCTCCATCGTCCTCATGTGCTTCTTCCTCCCTTTCTCTTCTTTCAGTCTCTTGTCCTGTATTCTCCTCTCCCCTCCTCAGACCTTTCCTCCTCCCTCCCTCCATTCCTGTCTCTCCATTGACTACCTTGCAACTTAAACCTTTTCCATATGCATTTTATGGAGTGCCAACTATGAGTTGTTACTATGGGTTGCAAAAATGAGATACAGAGAATAAAGACTATACATAAGCGATTATTCTAGAAGGCAGAATGTTTTGAAGGCCCTAAGAGGCTAAGATAAAGCACTGATACTTAGTAAGAACTAACTACTAACCATACATTATTTCTTTTAATCTTCCTGAAACTATATGATGTAAAAAAAAACCCTAACATCCAATGTATTCGTGAGGAGGTGACATTCAAAGGAAATTAGTAACTTGCCCAATGCCACAGAGCTGGAATGTGACCACAGATTCCTTTGACGCCAAAACTCACGTGTGCCAGAGTTCAGGAGTTCAGAGACAATACAGCCAGCTTTTGTTGGAGGCGATGGGCTGTCAATAAAATGTCATAGAGTAGCACAGAGATGGCCATTGAGGAATAGATGTTTTAGTATTTAAAAATGGGAACTTCATAGTGGGACAAGATTTTGCATCAGAGAGAAAGGGAAGAATTAAAAAAAGAAAAAAGTTAGCATAAAGATTAAAGGAGAAAAAGTATCAAATATAGAGGCTTGCTCTGTAAATTGAGTTACTAAAGCTGCAGAAATGTGTATCAAGGAGAAAACAGACTGATGTCCTCTGAACCTTGGCTCAAGCCTCTGTCCCAGCGTTCATTAGCTTAGTTGTGTGATCTTGGCAAACACTTTCTCTGGGGCTTAGTTTCTACATCTGCAAAATGGTCATAATGAAATCTACTGAACTATCTCTGAAGATTCAATGCACACTATGTATAACTTGCCTGACATTGGTCAGCCCTGGTCAATGTTAGCGACTCTTAGGATAAGCAACTACAGGTTGGGGTGGGAGCCCCCAAGAAGTGGAGACAAAAGGGAGGGAATTCCGTGGTGCGTGTGTGCATGTGTGCGTGTGCATGTGCGTGTGTGTGTGTGTGTGTGTGTGTGTGTGTGTGTGTGTGTGTGTAGGGAGGTGATGGCTCTCAGAGGCAAGCATCCCTCCCTCAGTCCAGTGACTAGTGGCAGAAACTTTGACTGGCCATAGTTTCCTGAGGAGAAAGCCTAAGGAATATTTGTGATCCCTGCTGCTTGCTCAGAGCCTCCCTGACTCCTTTAAACTTGTGGTATGAGAGGGAGGCCAGAGCCACCAGGAGCCCCATGATAGGGAGTGTGTGAGTGCTTTGTTCATTGCAGCTAACTGACATTTGCAAGGAGCCCTGGTGCGCAGGACCCTGGGACCCAGGCTGCAAGGCTTCAGACGGGTGGTTCCCTGCCGTGCTGGGAACAGGATGGAATGACTTGTGCCATCCATCTCCTTATCCAAAGCTGAAATGTCTAGGAAAATAAGTTCACTCTTCTCTGAAGTTGGATAATGTCACTGTCAAGGCCTACAGCTGCTTTGGGTCATAGCATGCCTTCCACACGGGACTCACCTCTTCTCCCCTCAACTGTCTGACCTTGTCATCTATTGTCCTCCTCTCCTGCCATGACATGAGCTTGATTAGTGCCCTTGTCTTCTGAGAATGTTCTAGGTCTTCTACTTCCTTTGGGCCTTTGCCTTGGCTTCCCCCTGCTGTAGAACATTCTTTCCTGATGATGCCTCATCTCCTGGCCTCCCTCCTCCTTTGGCTCGATTTTGTGCATCACGCTGATACCTTCTCCCCTCATGATGGGTTAGGGTTAGGACACTCCCTGCCAACAATTCCTAATTTGAAATCTTAACCAGTGAACTCCAGCACATGAGCTATGTGGAGATAGTCTATGTAAAGGTAACCAAGATAAAACAGGTTGTGCTGGGTGTGGTGGTACATGCATGCAACCTTAGCACAGTGAAGGCAAAAGCAGAAGGATCAGGAGTTCAAGGCCATCCTTGGCTACATAACAAGTTCAAAGCCAGCCTGGATTATGTAAGACTTGGTTTCAAATTAAAAAAAAATCTCAATTCAATATGCCTGATATCTTTATTAAAAGGGAGAAATGTAGATGCAGAGATCCCCACAGAACGAAGACACTGAGAAGAGACACAGGGAGAAGGTAGTTGTCTTCCAGCCAAGGAGAGGGGCTGGTAAGGTGGTCTGGCCCCCACAGCCTTAGAATCACAAAGCCAATACCTTGGCTCTCCCAGTCTCCTGATGAGATGATCCTTTCTTCTCTCTGCCTCTCCCCTTCCCTTCTTAAAAAAAATATTTTCTTTATTTACAAGCAGAGAAATACAGAGAGAGAGAGAGAGAGAGAGAGAGAGAGAGAGAGAGAGAGAGAGAGAGAGAGAGAGAGAGAGAATGGCAGTGCCCAGGCCTCCAGCCACTGCAAATGAACTCCAGACGCATGCACCACTTTGTGCATCTGGCTTATGTGGGTCCTGGGGAATTGAACCTGGATCCTTAGGATCTGGAGGCAAACACTTTAACTACTGAGCCATCTCTCCAGCTCTCCCCTTCCCTTCTTTTCTCCCTCTCTTCTTTCCTCTCCTTTCTCTGAAATAGGGTCTCCTTTCATAGGCCAGGTTGTCCTGGAACTCTTAATGCCCCTGCCTCAGCCTCCTAAGTGGTGGATTACTGGCATGTACCACTGAGCCTGGCTGAGACGGTTGGCTCTATTGACCAAACCACCGAGTGCATAGTACTTGGTTATGGCAGCCCTATCCTAGCAAATGAATACACATGCTATTATTTGTTTTCTCAAAATTCTATTTCTTCTCCAAATGCCCTGCCTGGGACACAGACTCCACCAGGCACAGGATTCTTTCATCCTGCCCACTGCTGTGACCCCAGGACCAGAACAATGACTGACATATATTTGCTGTTTGATAAAAGTGCATTGAGCAGATTTATCAGAAGACAGAGTTAATAGACTCCCAGGAAGCCCTTATCAGAGTGAGACCAGGACTGTAGGTCCCTGATGTTTTTTACTTGGTCGGGACTGTAAGTGTGGACACCCTCTGGTGGAGCTGTTGTCTTACCCACCCCCCAACCCCCCAAGCAGGCTTGGGAAACCTAAGTCCTCTTGGGAAGACCTTTGAGGAGAGGAGGGCACAGCCTCTCAGCAGCAGAGCACAGCTCCAGATGGAGTGTTTAGCACAGACCTCTGGATCCAGTTACACTTGACCTGTCGCACCCAGCACTAAGAAGGCCCAGCGGCCTAATAGGCTGTCCTGCGGTGAGCCAAGGCGGCCCATAATGAGATTATTCTTTTGGTGGCAAGCTCAGCAGTATGTTGAGCTGAGGTGGGCTAGGCAGGGGTTCAAGAGGGAGCTCTGGGCTCTGCAACCCATTTCCATAAAAGATATATTCCTTCTTTGGTAACTGAAGCATGAAACAGGTTTGCAGAGACACAAAGGGCCTTTCCTTCCCTCTGTTCCTTTCTCATACAGACAAGAGCCGAAGCTATCATTGTGGTAGAACACCTACTGTGTGCCAGGTGCTGTTGAACCCCGAGGATGGATGAAGTGATGATTGGTAACATAAAATGCCTGTTGCAGGGTCAGGCTCGGAAGAAGCTCTTTCTGTCTGCTCTTTCTTGGGATCAGAGCTGTCATGGAGAGTTAGATGAAGTTGTTTTCTGGTGTCTGATAGTGACAATTCTGAGTTGTAGGCCATCATAAGGGGAAATACCATGAAGACTGAGTGGCCAAGGGGACAGCTTAGGTTGTAAAGAATGAGCAGGGTTCAGGTAAGGGAGTGGTAGAGATGGAAGGCCGTGTGATTGTGAGGACAGAGGATGGCTGTGGTCAGAAATGTCTGAATTTTGGAGATCCCTGAACTAAAGCATGGCCTCAGGGTGATGGACGGCTAGACTTGATCTAGGGTTGTTTCCCTTTAGTCGGTGAACATGGAAGGTAGCTATTTTTGAAGCGGGCTGAGGAATGTAGAATTTCCTTTGCCTCTGTGAGGTCATGAAATTATCATGTTCACTTAACAGCTGAAGAGGTGGAGGCCTACAGAGGGAAACAACTCAAGTTCACAAGCCAATAGGAGTCGGAGAGGCACCTGATGAATATTTCTGTCTGTTTCTACAGCTAATGTTTTTCACAGGAACCAGACCGTCTCTCCTTCAGTCTTTCTGTCAGTAGATACCTTCCTTCTCCCCAGTGTGTGAAGTCCAGTTCCCATGTCCTCTCTTCCCTGGTCTTTTCATGTCCCTCACAGGGTCTCTGAGGGCAGTGGCACCATCACTGAGATGAAGAGAACACTGGTATGTGTGAACTGGTTGCTTAGGGCAACCATTTTAAGTGCCATACACCTGGGAGCCTAAAATAACAGAAAAGCTAGAAGTCCATAGCCAAGGTCATGGCAGAGGCCTAGCCCTGAACACTGCAGGGGACACATCTTCCTTGTCACACTCCCTGGAAATCCTGTGAGCTGTCATTAATGCCTGCCTGTTGCATCTTTACTAGGGGCACTTCCTGTAGGTCTCCATTCCTGGCTTCTCCTCTTAGAGACACCAATCCTGCTGGATTGCAACAGCTACAAAGAAGCCACCCTTGCAGGGTTGGGACTTCAATACCTGCTTCCTAGAGACACCCTTGACCCAGAGCACCTTACCCAAAGTCCCATGGTGAGCTGAGACCCCAGCTGGACTTGATTTTGAGTTTTGAAGTTTTAGCACTGCGGTAGTAGCAAACCCCTGCCTTCCTCTTTCCTGGGTTCTCTCTCACATCCTTGCTTTTGTCTCTCTTGATCCACAGTTGGGGGTGATCCTTTTAAAAGTCCCCAGCTCTGCAAGACCTTGTCATGCCACCCACTCTGTTCCTTCTGCAGTCGAGCTGCAGGAGACTCCTTTAGTGCACTGGGCCCAATTCCTCATCTTCTCTGCCCAACCAGGTTGCTAGCTCTGGGTTTTCCGAATAGGAAACTGCTATTTAGCACCGAGTGACTCAACCGAACTGGGCTAGTTGGATGTCACTCAGGGTGCCACGAATATTGGGACTACCCAAGCCTGGAGACAGAGAATGCTGAGGTCTGATCTACTTATAAAATGGCATGCCATGCAGTGAAGGCTTTTTTTTTTTTTTTTTTTTTTTTGGTAATTTTTCTACTTTTGTAAGCCTTTACTCATCTGGGTAATTACTTTAACTTTCCACCTGACTTATTCTGGGCTGACCCAGCCAAGATCGCTAGAGGTTTGGATAATGGGAGAACTGGTTGACTAAGAGCTCAACTGATTACAGAACAGAGTCCCTTTGTTCAGGTGTCCCCGGAGAGGCTCCACCCCTCGGAGATCACATTGCTGTCTCCACTTCCTAGGAGCCAAAAGCTCCTCTCTCCTCCCTCCAGGCTGGCAGGACCCAGGAATACTGTCAGTCCTCTCTGTCAGATGGTTCCCTTGCTGACAGCCATCCTTTGTGAGGCCTCCCTAAGCTCTCCCCCTGAGACTTTCCAGGGACAGCAGGAATGAACACAGCAGATGCTCTGCTCTTTGTGACTGATGGTCCCTCCCAAGTTCACATCACCCAAGGAAGGTGGCAAGAAATTGCAATTTCCAATTGGATAATTTTATGTTGGATGACGTATTTGGAAGAATTTTTGTTTGTTTTTTTGTTTTCTGAAGTAGGGTCTCCCTCTAACCCAGGCTGATCCAGAACTCACTCTGTAGTCTCAGGGTGGCCTCAAACTCATGGCGATCCTCCTACCTCTGCCTCCTGAGTGCGGGGATTAAAGGAGTATATCACTATGCCCAGCTTGATTTATTTTTTATTTTAGCCCAAGTGAATCTTGTTTGGTGACGGGCAACAGAGAGGTATCAAGCAATGAATCTACATATCTCCCATGGACAGGGCTGCGTAGCTAAGGTGAGGGTAGAGATCTGGACCAGAATCACCTGCTCTCCCAGATTCTGGAAATCACTAACGTAGGGTCACAGGTGAGTGTGACCCCTGAAAGGAGTGAGGATGAAGATATTCCTCCATATGTAAGGGTCAAGATCAGCTGGCTCTGCCCCGCCTCCTCTACCCACAAGCCTCATTTTGTAGTTTTCCTTTGTTAACAAAACTCGAGCCATCTTGACTTTCCTTCATTCCAAATCCCTTCCCACCTCTGAGCATTCACTGTTTCCACAATCCAGAATACTTTCTGATATATGCATCACTCAGATGATGCCAACCCATCTTTAAGGCTTACCTTAGATTTCACCTCTAGAAGGTCACTTTCGTTGACCTCTGCCATCGACATCATACCCACCTGGAGCTGCCTTCACAGATTACAATGCTACGTTTCTCTTTCCCAGAACTGTATTTATATGACTCCTGCTGCTCCCCTGCTTGGGTTAGAGTATAAAGCTCATGGGGACAGGGGCCATAGGTTCCGGGGTGACTGCTATATGTCAGGGCCAGGCACATAGCCATCAATCTATTTAACTGCCTAATAAAGGAATAAAGGAAAAGACTATCTTTTGGATATGGAAAGGTTCGCCTGTCCATCTTCCATCGTCAACATTCTCAAGTACAGAGAACCTCTTAATGACTCTCTGCTTCAGCATCATTATAATGAAGTGTTTATACAGGAAACAAAGGCTCCGTGAGGAAAGATACTTGCCTAAGGCTATCTGTACCTTAACTGGCTAAGTTTAGTTGGCTGATTCTTTTTTCTCCTGATTGTTCTACTTACTGCCTCTGTTGATGCTGCACACCTTTTGTGTGCATGAAGTTTGCGTCATGACGTGCTCTCTGCATGTTACATATTTCAGGTTTTGCCTTTCTCAGAACAGTATAACTAACTAGTGGGAGAACCTTTGGTCATATCTCAAAGCAGATCTTCCCATGTGGCTTGGCTCTCGGGCACACACACTCAGGCACACATTCTTTCAGGCCACAAGCGGCAATTACAATATCCACTTGTCATGGGTTCTGCTTTCTTTTTACCCCAAGGAACAGAGAACAAAGCTCGTTTCACCAAAATCTTCCCGATGAAACTCCCATTTTTAATCACTGGCACAGAATGGAGTCAGTTAAAACACCCTAATTACTGAGATGGTAGATGCCCCTGACACCTGTAAGACATTTGGTGCAATTTAGGAAGTAATACTTCCTTTCCTGTTTACATCGCCATTTAATCTCATTATTCATTCCAGTATAGCTTTCACATATCCATCAAAGAAGAGGTTGCTCATTTCCTTGTGAAATTGTATAGGTCCCCCTGTAATGCGTTTTTTTTTTCTCTGCTTGTCAGTAACCTGAGATTTCCTAACTTTCTGTCTTTACTGTATTCTCTGGTTAGTGTCTAACTTTGGGAGACGTTTCTTGACAGGAAGTCAAGAGAATCTCACCTGTGGGACTAGCATTTACATTTCAGAAATTGGAGAACTCAAAGGAGCCTTTCACAAGGCCGGCATTAATTCCTTCATTTTCTAGCTGAGGAAACTGAGGCTCAGATAGGTGTAGTTGATCACTCAGCAAATTCCTCTTGGGGTCTTGTTATGCGAAGGGCCTGGGAAGAAGGAGTGGACAAGAAGGAGGAGTGGACAGTGGACAAGTCCCTGACCTCAAGGAAGCCATGTCCAGAGGGGAGGACACTGAAAATGCTCAGTGAATTCCAGATGTGCAAAAGAAGCATGGCTTCTTGTTTTCAATGGAAGATTCCTGAGGAAGGAATGCGAACACTGAGTCATAAAATAGGATAGATACTATCTAGGTGAAGAGTGAAGAAAGAACATTCTAAATGGAAGGAACAAGTATATGGTTGGGGCGATAAAGAGATGCCTGGAGCAGTTGGACTGAGCAAAGAAAGCAGACGAAGGATCTAGAGAGGCCTGTGTAGGCTGCTCCATAGAACACTTCCAAGCATGCGTATGTGAACCAGTAATAATAACACTAGGGCAGCAGAGACAGAGACTCCCTGGGGCTTACTGGCTAACTTGGAGAGAGAGAGAGAGAGAGAGAGAGAGAGAGAGAGAGAGAGAGAGAGAGAGAGAGAGAGAGAGAGAGAGAGACCCGGTTTCAAATTAAAATCAGAGCAATAGAAGAAGATACTTGACCTCTGACCTCCACATGTATGTTCACAAATTTGCATGTGTACCTCCTGCACACACATGTGGGCCTACACATATTAACATGCATACACACACATACACACAAAAGCAAAGTAGAGAAAGAAAATATCTATCTGGAATCATGAAGATGGTTAGTCTCTCTCCTCTTTTGCATTCACCTGCGTCCTACTAGGCTGATCTCCACATGCCTCCTGGACAGGGCTGGCTTCCACTTGGGTTTGGCCAGTAGGAGGCTCCAAGTGAAACTGGGTGAGGTGCGGAGAGAAGCGAAGCTACCTGCCTCTCTGCTGGTTTGTGGCTTGGTAGAGTGATACATGTGGGAAACCTCCTTTCTCTTAAGTTGTGTCTCCCTGGCTTTCCCTGTACTTGCTCCTTCAGGTTCAGAGGGAGAGACAGCTCTCTGTTCTGGCCAGTTCCAGGCCACTTCTCTTTTCTGTCTCACCATAACCTGCCCAATAGATAGACAGCCTTCCATTAAACTTTTTAGGATTGTCCATCTGATGTTCTTATGTCTCCTTTACTGCAAAGGACCTGTTATGGACAGGGACAGCAGTGGTGGGCACCAGTGAGTTCAACTGAGAGGGACCAGAAGCAATCAGGTGAAGGCAGGACCTGGGATCAAAGAACAGGCAGCTTAGGAGGCTCCATATCAGGGGAAGTACATGGGGGGAAAAAGCCCACATCCAAAGACAAAGCAAAACAATAACAATAAGAAAGCCTCCCACTCCATAGACCTTACAGCCAGCTGCCTAATAGATGGTAATGGACAACTACCATCCATTCCAGCTCCCTATCCTTCACCTTGAGTCCCAGCCATGAAGGGGCCAGAAACTGGAATAAATAATCCCATAGAAGGAATGGACACACACACACACACACACACTCACACAGAGTCAAGCATCCCCAATGTATGAAGACATGTTACATGCATGAAGCAGCCAACCCAGAAGCCTAAAGTACTGACTATGTATTAACTGCTGTTTAGTTATTGCTTGAGATATGTCAGAAAGCTCATAGGACCATATGGGTTTTCATCCAGATGCAAGGGAATGGGTGCTAACCTCCCACTAAACAGACTTCTAGAAGTCATGGGAAGCGAAACTTCCGATAATTGCTTTTTGGATTAGCCTTCATGAAGTCTTTCTCCCGTGTTTATTCACCAACTTTATACTTTAAGGAAATGCCATTACACTAAAACTAGAGTGTTTTCACCATGTCTCTTTCATTGCTGAACTTATTTGACCATGAAATACTTATTTGAGAACTAACTCCAATACAATTTTTTTAAAAAAGGTTGCTTTGGATAACAAATGCATAAGGAGATTAAACAAATAAATAAGTGTACTCATTTTCCCCGAGGAGCTGATATGAAGAGTTTTAGTAAAATGGTAAATAAACATTGATGCTTAAACCAGGAAATTAGAAAAAGCATCCAAGAGCACTTAGCATACCTGACATATATAAATGACAAGCTATATCAGTAATGTGGACATTTTGCATTCCCTTTCTGAGATCTGGGCTTGCAGGGGGTACAACGATGAGGCCTTAAAGAGAGAGACTGAGAGAATGATGACTATTTGTCTATCATCCAATGACCATCACAGTTAGAAGAGTGAATTTTTATTTATAAAGCGATGCCATCATTTTATAACTGATTTGAAGTCATTATCAGTCTTTAGACTAAAACCATAAATAGAAGTGTGTCAGAAAAAAAATCAAAACCACTAGATATAAACTGGTCCTGGACAGTTTAGAATTCACCTTAATCTCAGTGATGGTGAGCAGACGAAGGCGGTTCCTCACACCCTTTGTGGAGTCCCTTCAACAGCTGTCTCCTACATTCTCCTCATCAGTGAGTCCAGTTTTTAGGCTCATGACTGGCGCTGTAGCGAGTCTCACTCAGAGGGTGCCCACAAATTATCTAAGGACTGACTGATCGCATTTGCTAGAATAAAAGGACACGGGCCCAGTTGAGTTAGTGTCTTCCTTCCCCTTTGCTTGGTTCTAGGCCAGAAACCTTGCAGATTTTAAGGTCACCTTTACTTATAAGAAAGCTGAAACTGGGCTCGTTCAAATGGCCGAAGAGCGGCAGATCAGAACTTATAACCCTAATGTAAAAGCAAGGTTCATTATAATGTGCATATTCTTACCATGGTTGAGTTATGGTGCACATAGCCTGAGACAATAACCATAAAGCATTCAGGAGACCCTGGCACCTTCCCAAAGAACATGGAATACTAGAGCTTGTAATGCCTTCCTAGAGAGCATGGAATGTGACAGAGCCTGATGCCAACCTAGAAAACAGGAAAATGTGTAAGTGTGTGGCCCAGGAGCTCTGATCACTGTATAAAACCAAGTATGAAATCTTTTGTGGACATTTCCAAAGGGGTCAGTTTTAGCCACTGGAAAGGAGGCCTTGGGACTGAGAGAGACTTAACTGAGGTTGACCCTTATCTAACAACATTCTGAAATAGCTACCAGTTCCGTTTGGTGCCAGCTCATGTCCATTTATTGCCTTCAGAGCGCAAGGGCTTCTGGGGACTTTGCATATTTGCTGGAGGAATTCTAGGCTCTTCAGTGGGCAACAGAGCCATGGTTTGAGCCATTATACCACGAAGGACTCTCCTGGTCCCTTCTCAGGATCACAGGCTTTGTGAAGTAACTGCATTTACCTTCCCACTCACCAAAGCCTCAAGTCCTAAGTTCTCATTGGATTTTACAAAGACAAATCCTGAGTCTTAGAGATGAGTGAACTCCAGAAGATTTAGCCGGGTCCCCTGAGGTCCCATGAACAGACCATTCTCCACTCTTGAGAGGTTCAGAGACATCTCTCACCTCTACTACCTTCCTCCAGCCCTCACCCCCCCCCCCCCATTGTAAGCACACTTCCTTGATACTTCTTGACTAAGGTGGCTCTCACACAGGTCTTAACACTTGCTGGTTTCTCTCCCAAAAACTCACATGGCAACTTCCCTCCCTTGGCAATTAACACAAATACCAGCTTTCCAGCATCAACTCATCTGATCACAGCATTTCAGACTTCCCTTCCCTAGAACAGACTTGTCCTTTATCTGTATTGCTCTGTCCTTAATCCTCAGGAAACGTCAGCCAATACAGTGAGTGAATTTCTATATGCAGGTAGCCTTTGCTTTAACAGGAGTTTCTGCAGTCACTCAAAAGCCTGGGTATAGGTGGGGCTTTCTGCTCAAATCCTTTCCATATATAAGCTCCTTTCTGCCAGCCACTTTGAGGTTAGAAGGAAGACTAAGTCCCACAAATAAAAATACTATGAAGGGCTTGATATTTTAAATCCCTCTCACTCTCTTCTTTAACATCCTTCTTTATAAATCACTTTTCTTTTCTCTTTTTATATTTATTTATTTATTTACAATCAGAGATAGGAGAGATAGAACGAGAAAGCAAGAGAGAGAGAGAGAGAGAGAGAGAGAGAGAGAGAGAGAGAGAGAGAGAGAATACGAGTGTTCCAAGGCCTCTAGCCAATGGAAATGAACTCCAGATGCATGTGCCACTTTGTGCATTTGACTTTACATGGGTACTGGAGAATCGAACCTGAGTCGTTAGGCTTTGCAGGCAAGCACCTTAACTGTTCAGCCATCTCTCCAGCCCCACTTTTCTTTTAAAATATGGTTGACGAAAACAAGCAAGCAAAGAAAACGCACAAAAAAGTTGTGCATGGTGTTTAATGTTGAGTTAAATCAACATTTTAACCTATTTTATGATCCAGAAAGTGGCTTCTGCAGCGAGAAACATTTGGGTGAAATTCTTGTCCCAATACTCCTCTCAGCTGGGTGACTTTGGTAAGCTTCCGTGCTCCACAGGGTCTCCAGTCTTCAAGAGAAGGTAGTAATCCGTACTTTCCAGGGTTGAGGTGAGATGACTATCCTGGAGTAGCACAGTGCTACAGGTTTCCTGGACTCTCTCATCAGGGTGCTGACCACCCCCCTACCCCCCCATTGTAGTGGAAGCACTACACCTCCCCCATCAGGGCAGCGCCAGACCTAGATCAACACCAACCAGCTGGGTGTCTGTGCAGCTCAGTAAGGCAGGGGTACAACAATGATCAGGGATGCCAGTCCTCCAGAAAAAATTACCCCCCCCAAAACAAACCAACAGTGTTCTGGCCATACCTGCTTGGCCCCAGGGATCACTCTGACCACTGGCATCCTTTCATGGCTGGCCTGTTGGCTGGAGAAAAGACCACACTTGATGCCCTGGCCAGGCCATGGGTGAGAGCTAGGTTGCTGTCTTGCCCAGCCCTTGGCACAGGAGTTTGTTGGCTCAATGGAAATAATTTTCTTGTCACCAGGTCTGAAATTCTCACTGGAAATCATCGTCAAGCTGTGGTCTGAAACAAGGCCAAATCCTCAAGCCTGAGTGTTTAAGGAGTTTCCTAAAACACACCTTTCTAAGAAAAAATAGTCTTCATACAGCTTTCCAAAGGAAATTAAAATGCTGTTGTCTTTTTAAAATGGCTATTTGGATGGATACAGGAAATTTCAGGCTCTTGTGAAAAACAGATGAAAAAGAAGAATGAAAGAGCAAAAAGAAAGAGAAAGAAAAAGAAAGAAAGAAAGAGAAAGAAAAAGAAAGAAAGAAAGAAAAAGAAAGAAAGAAGGAAAGAAAGAAAGGAAGAAAAAAGAAAGAAGGAAAGAAATAAAGAAAGAAAAAGAAAGAAGGAAAGAAATAAAGAAAGAAAAAGAAAGAAGGAAAGAAAGAAAGAAAAAGAAAGAACGATGGAATAAGGAAAGTAAAGTGCCTCCCCTCTCTGGCATAGTGTAATCTGAGGGAAATGCTGATGCCATGAAAGCAGTGTTCTGAGCAAGTCAGAATGTGGCCAGGGTGGGCACGTGGTAGGCAGCTCCACACACCTAGCCTCTTTCTATTCAAACCTCTCTGGCAGGGGAATGCTTTCTTTCATCACTTTTTTTGAGTAATAAAAAAAGAAAGAAAGAAAGAAAGAAAGAAAGAAAGAAAGAAAGAAAGAAAGAAAGAAAGAAAGAAAGAAAGAAAGAAAGAAGCACAAAGACCCAGAGCCACACTGATGTCACTGAGAGGGGAGACTTGGGTCCTAGGAAGCCAGTGCCAAGAAGCCCCCACCCAGAGATGCCTCTTGGCCTGAAAGGCGGTCCAGACAATGGGTCACATGCCAAACATGTGGAGTGCCCAGAGGCAACTCCAAAGCACCCAGCCCACGGGCTGGGGGGCGGCTGCCAAGGAAGCCAGATGCTGTCTCTTTAAAAATATCTTGTGCTGCCTGACATCTGCAAATGCAGGCTGCTTTTCCTCTCCAGGGCGGGATTGCTGACCATCAGCAGCGCTTTGCTCTGAGGACCCAAGAGCCACCCTGACCACGGGGCTCCCCGTTTGGCCTTGTTAAATCACCTCCCTCCTCAGCATATGGTGAGAGACATCTGCTCAGGGTTTGGACCTCACAGACAGGAGGAGGAGGGCTCTGCACAGCTTGCCCAGGCTTACAGTCCAGAGGAACAGGGGGGCATCTCCAGGACTTGGTGGGCAACCTTTGACAAGGGGCACTGAATTCCAAACAAGAATCAGCCCAATATATGCCACAGCATGTTGTCACCATGGGGAACGATGGTGTGGTTTCCTGCAGCCTCTGCATGCTTAGCTGTGATGGGTAAAGGCTTGATGTGGGGGTTCCATGTGCAGATGGATCGACAATTGCAGTGACTGCCTCTGAGACTCCTATTTGCACTGCAGGTGATTGTTAACCTTCCAGTTATGAAATTTTCTGACAAGTTGCATTTTCAGGAGACTTTGGGGAATTTCTGGTACTTCCCCCTCACGTCTGCTCGATGCCTAGGGCTGAGGGAAACTCATCTACATAGAAACTGCACCCATCCTGAGCTACTGTGGTAGCCTCTCTTCCAGAATTGGCTCTGAGCTTTGTGTCAGATTTCTTTTTCTGTCTGTAGGGAGTTAGCTGGGGTCTGGAAAAAAAAATGGCCCCTTTCTTTCGGGGCCATTGAGTTCCCCTTTGCCCCAACCTCAACTTCAAATAGCAAAAATATAACTTTCCCTTTCCTTCTTTCTCCTCCTTCCCTTCCTTCCCTTTCATCACTTCCCTTTCCTTTCCCCTTCCCCTTTGCTTCCTTCCTTCCCTCCCTCCCTCCTTCCTTCCTTCCTTCTTCTCTCCCTCTCTCCCTCCCACTCCCTCCTTCCTTCTTTCCTTCTTCTCCCTCTCTCCTTCCTTCCTCTCCAAGACAGCATTCTATTGGTTTATTTTGTACTACCTGCCCATTAAAATGAGTCCCATTCAAAGCAATGAGGCAGGAAATTCTTCCGCAGGGCAATGGCCCATCCTGGAAGGTGGTGAGGAGATACATCCTCATAGTGGTTCAAAAAAAGGGGAAATTCATGCAGATATCCTTGTGGACATGGCCTGGTACACTCAGGGAGCTGGAAGTGTACTGCTTTCTTTCCTTGCACATGTATGTTTCTCTAAAGGCTGTGATATATCCTTGATGTAGACATTATCTTTTCTAAATTGCGTTGGGACTTCCCAATACATTATTGATACTGCTGGCCTCCCTCCACTCCACTGGTTGTTTGTGGCTGAATTTCTACCAGCCATCCTCACCTGACATCAAGTCCAATGGGCTGTCATTAACTGCCCTTTGGAGCTTCTGTGCGTCCATCCAGATTGCACTCTAGGTGTGGGGTCACTTCAGACAGTGTCCATCTTCTGGTCACAGGTTTAGTTTAAGAATCGGCCATAAGATTTACAAGAATCCAAATGGAATGACTCTGATTTTTTTTTGTTTTTGTTTTTTTGTTTTTGTTGTGGTTGGGAACACTGAGACACTTTCTTAAGTGTAAAGAGTGAAATGATCACAGAAGATTCCTGCCCAAGATTTCAAGGAAGGCAAAATGGAAAAACAGGGTCACTCATAGGTGCAGGAGGATCAAGCCATTCCAAGAAGCAATTCTAAAGTTGACCTTTTCGATGACAAGAGGCAACAGGTGTGGAGGTGTGGAGGGAGCTGTTCTCATGGAGAAAATGAAACGTGCACACAAGCCCCAAAATTTTTCTTTGTTTTTCTCTTTGCTTTTTTCTTTCTCTTTTCTTGCTTGCTCGCTTGCTGTGCATTTTGGCACAGAAATGGGTGACTGGTGACTCTGATAGCCCTCTGGGTTGTTCTTGCCATGCTGGCTTTGAGGTTCTTGGAGGAACCCTTGCAAACAATCTTAATATAATAAAATTCATTGCATACCAACACTAGCTCCTGTTCCAGGATATGGTAGACTAGAAACTTCTGGAAGTCACTGGAAAGATGGACTTCCTTTTCTTGTTACTCTCATAACCAATATTGGCCATTGATAGCTGCCTCTTGAACTTGCCCCACACCTTGTTGTTAATACCTATAAGTTATTGCTGTTCACTTAATTTTGACATTTCCATCTGACTGGTGCTCGATGAACTTCTCAGTCCCCCATAAGAGGTCAAATGTTATTTTGATGCCAAGTGAAGATAGCTGCCCCCTTAATGGGCAATGCTGGGAAGAAATCCAATATAGTCATCTATAGTGTATGCTAAGCCTGTTTAAATCATATCAATATTTAGCAAGGTAAAATATCCAGATACACTCCAAGAAGTCCAAAGAAATTGTACTTAACAGACATTTGGACCAAGTTTATTTTTAGATTTAATTAAACCAACTTCCTCCTCCTCCTTCTTCCTTTTTCGGTTTGCCACCTAAGGTACATGGCAGGGAAAGCAAAGCTTGGGCTGGACATGTTGGCTGTGCTGACGGTATGGGAATGATGGTGACTATGGTTGGGATTGAGGTAGAAACAGGCCAGCCCCCAGCTCTGCCACAGAACACTTCTTGTACCTCTGGTTTCATGCTGGGACTGACGGTTGGTTGGTTGGTTGTGTTAAAAGGGAATCTGCCAAATTTCCATCATGAATGTATATCCTCACATATTTTTCTCTATTCACCTGTGCTATTAGTAATTTGGTATTTTTTTCTTTAAATGAACCCCCTTTAATTTTATCAATCATTTAGCTCATTTAGCGGTAATATAAAATGCAGAGCATAACCAATTGGAAAAACAATATATATATTATCATTTACATAAAGATATTTATGTGTATACCTAAAATACCCTCGAAGAGGATTAATTGAAGAAGACTAGGGGTTAATTAGTACTTTCTAATGTGTATTTGTGGAACCAAATTTCTTTGTTGTGAAAGTGTTAGATGTGAATTTCATTTTCTAACATACTTTGTTTTGAACATTGAAGTGAAAATGCATATTTAGCATTATTGTACATTTTTGTTCCTTGTCTGATCACAGCATAAGACTCTGTGTGTGTGTGTGTGTGTGTGTGTGTGTGTGTGTGTGCGTGTGCGTGCTAATTTTTGGGTAAACTAACAGGATTTTTAACGATTTCTATAGATATGTTTTTTTAAAAAATAATTATCATTATATATTTTAAAGCTTTATTTGTTTGTCTGTTTATTTATTTATTTATTTATTTATTTACTTATGTGCACACCAGGGTCTCTTGCCTCTGCAAATGGAATACCAGAGTTTATACCACCTTTTTTTTTTTTTTTTTTTTTTTTTTTTTTTTTTTTTTTTTTTTTTTTTTTTTTTTTTTTTTTTTTTTTTTTTTTTTTTTTTTTTTTTTTTTTTTTTTTTTTTTTTTTTTTTT
>PVHP010005418.1:0-32573 GCA_004024765.1 Zapus hudsonius
AATCAACATGATCGAAGGAGAGTTTGGGCCACAAATGCAAACTGGTCTCTTAACAGTGAGACAGGAAAAACTTCTCTAACCCAATTCTAACAGCTTTGGTTAGGATTAGATCACTAGCAGCAGATTAAAATCACGAAAAAGTATGAGTTTAGGAGCAAAGAGTTAAACAGATTATATAATACAACATAGAAAGACCTTTCTTTATTGTCTTCTACAACAGAAAACCATGAAGGTCACAATGTTCTGTATCTCAAATCAGGGCGGTAGATACATGGGTGTGTACATAGTTAAAATTCCTCAAACTGCACATCAAAAATCTCTGCATTATGTTGTGTGAGAACACATAGGGGTGCCAAGTCTCAAAATTCAGAAACTGTGTAACTAACATCTCTGTACTGAACTGTATGTAAAATATATTTTAAAAATTAAAGCACGTCAACAAGCCTAAAGAAATGCATTTTCTTACATACGCAGAACTTTACCCATTAAATGATATTACTTACTTCTGGATATACTGCTAATCTCTAGGGATATTAAAGAAATTGAATGTTAGGAGATCCTTTTAATTTGCAACTCAGTGCAATTTTTAAATGTCTTTATCACTTATTGGCTTTTCAGGGGAGAGAAAAGGAGTTTAAAAGGGTTCTACAAGTAAGACTCAAGGAGTAACAACATGAAAATTCTTTATGAGCATCTAGGGAGTGCTGGCTTCCTGGTTTGCTATTTACAAAAAGAGATTCCCCTCATCACTACATCTATGCTATGTAACTGATATGGAACAGGTCAGACTCAGAAAAATGACTTGATAAAGGAAGTAGTGAAGATCAGATCAAGCTAAACCACAAAATATAATGAGGTAACACAGTGCATAAAAATGAATTACTGTGGCTTGAAAGAATGATAGAAAGAAATAGAGAAAAATAAAGATGGCTCTATACTGAGGTCCTACCTATACTCTATCTGTACTCATCTTAAAACTAACAGTCATACAAGACTTGTATTTTGAAAAGCAAAATTAAACAGGAAGAGGCAGAGAAATCAGGAGTACAATGCTCTGTGGACATAAGAATATAGGATATACACAAAAGGCTGCTGGTAGCTCACTTTGGAGGACTGGGAAGATGGCTGGCTCAGCAGTCAAAGGCACTTGCCTACACATCCTGCCAGCCCAAAAACAATTCTCAAGCCACACACACAAATTAGACACAAAAAATGGTGCAGGTGTCTGGTGTTCATTTGTAGTAGGAAGAGGCATGAATACACAGGAGATATATATATATATATATATATATATATATATATATATATATAGCTCACTTTGGCAAAGGGAAAGGCTGCACAAAAGAAGGCCTATAGTATCGAGTATGACAACTATAGAAGACCATGCCCTGCCAAGCTCAGAAGCCCAGACTATATACTGGGCCATGCAGTGGGTCTTGGAGTGTGCCACTAGAACAGCAGGATTAGCATCGCCAAGGAGCTTGTTAGAACCACAAATCATTGGGTTTCATCCAAGACCAAGTGAATCAGACACGGAGTGTGGGCCGAGCCATCTGCATTGTAACAAGTCCTCTGGCAATCAATTCCAACACACTTGAAGTTTGAGACCACTAGACTGTGGGGATTCAATGTAAGGTATTTTTTTTGTTTTGTTTTTTTGGTTGTTTTTTCCTATCAAACAGTAAAAAGAAGGAAAATACCAGGAATAGTGAAATGAAACTAAACAACTGAAAAAAAGGGCCAGAAGGCAGACGTTCTCAAGCTGTAGTAAGGTATGGTTTATTTGTGCTTAAGGAAGCTGGTGCTTGGCTCAATATAAGACTTTCTAGAAAGGAAAATGAGAAAAAAATAATGTGTTTTGTAAACATTTAGGACAATGAGCTGGAGCTCCTAGCAAACCAAATTTGTGAGCAAATTGTAGCTAGAAGTCAAAAGTGAATATACACAACAGTGAAAATTAAATCCATAAGCCTACATGAAATTTCTAGGGGGAAAAAAAGAAGTCTAAAAGCACTGAGGATGCAAGAAAAACAAGAAGAAACTAGAGAAGACAGAAATCATGAAACACCAGGTTCTTTTCAGCTCTGTTCTCAACAACTTCACATTCGTTTAGCATTAGTATAATATTTGTATTCTACTGCTTTTCCCTAACCCCACATCATGCAATGTCCTACAGGTCATCAAAACCTGTAAAAACTATAGCCATTTCACAAAGTCCAACTCACAGGCTTTATACCAGGTATGGTGGTTTGATTCAGATGTTCCCCATAAACTCATGTGCTCTGAATGTTTGGTCACCAGTGGCAATTTGGGAGATGAAGCCTTGCTGGAAGAGGTGTTGCCATGGGATGGACCTTGAAGTTTATTAGTTCCTAGCTTGCTAATGTTAGTTGGATCACTCCCCTGCTGTTTTCCTACTGCTGTTCTCTGCCTGCTGTGGCAGAGGTGATGTCTAGACTCTGCTCACGCCATGGTTTTTACTGCTAAAAGGAAGATTCCCCTCGAGACTGCAAGCCAAAATAACAACTTTCCTTCCATCAGCTGCTTCTGGTCAGGTGCTCTGTCCCAACAATAAGAAGGTAACCACAAGAGCAGGCTTTTCCTGATTGTCCCCTAAACACAACAAACAGGTATGCATCCTCTCCTCTGGAACAACAGGTATGCATCCTCTCCTCTGAAACAACAGTATGCATCCTCTCCTCTGGAAAACCAGAATGACTCTTTATTGCACTATTGGTATGATGTGAATATTTGGTAAGCTCATGGGGGTTTATACTTGTGACATTTTTCTGCCCCATACTTAGTAAAATACTACACATAAATCAGAATGTCAAAGCATTACATGTGTTTTTCATTAAACTAAATGAACTGAATGTCAGATATTCCCTTAAACCCTCAAGGGAGACAGGGAAAAGAAATAAAAGAAAATGAGAATAAAACAAAACATAAAAATAGCTATATTCTCTAAATAGCATTTGAATGAAACCTTAGGGCTTACTTAAATTACATAAAAATAAATCTGTAAGGATTAATTAGCATAGGTTACTGATTAAAGTGAAAGACTCTCAAATATTGATCAATTGTTTTAAATGCTTAAGGTCAAGGCAAAATATTCTTTTATCGTTAAAAAGGTTCTTATCGTTTCTACCCTCTAGGACCAATAAGACCAGCATAAGGCCCATCGTGGTCCTACAAACCAGACATCAGTAGTAATGGGTCATGAGCAGTGTCAAGGCAAGCCAGACCCAGAAAGGTCAGAATAGGAAATCAAAGTAGGCTGTGCATTAGCTAGCTTTCCATGACTATGATCAATAACTGAGAAAAGCCAGATGAAAGGGGGAAAGGGTTACTTTGGCTCATGGTTTCAGTGGCTTCAGCCCACAGTTACTTGGCTCTGCTGTGATGGCCCAACTAGAGTGGAGGACTAGTAAGGGGAAAAGTAATCTCAGGATTAGGTCAAACAGATTTTCCAGCAAAGCTCTAGATAACACTCAAGATACAAATCAGTATGGTCAGATTCAAGCCAAAAGAGGGAATAAGAAATTCAAGTCAATGAGCTGGCTACAATGCCCAGAGGTTTCAAACTAAAATTAAAGTCATTAATAGAAACACAGTTGAAGAAGATATACAGAGACATTCCTCTGGTTTCCATGGCTCAAAATTAGATATAAGTTAAAAGTAAACAAACCAAAATAACAATCTGGATCTGTGTCTAAACATGCTATAGAACATGAACAAGAAATAGAATACTTGGGCTTTAATCCCAGGTCTCCTTACACAAACTCTATGTGACTGAAGTAACTAAATCTGAGTCTCAGTCTCCTCATCTATAAAACAAAGAGATGATTTGTCCTGGCTATCTCAAAGAGCACTGCAGAGATGAGATATATGGCATACATTCTCTATTAGCCATGATATTATGATCACATACTGTGGGACTGTCTTGAGAATAAGAACAAATAATCATACACCTTCCTCATACAGCCCAGGACTTCACCTTCAGGAACACTCAAACAGCTTTCTAAAGCAAAACAAACTGCTGAAAACTCTATGGTTAATGAATGCAACTCTAAACTCTTGGAGAAATTCCAGCAAGCCAAATACTGAATATATTCACAGAAAAAAAATGGACTATATACAAGTCCTCAGATATAAACTTTTGTTCCTGTTTTCAATAATGGAAATCAAACCTTGGTCTTCTGCATGCTAGGCCAGCACTATGCCCCTGAGCTCTAACTCCAGACATACTATTAAAGGGGTGGCAGGAGAATACTTAAGATCTATGTCCTTAACAAAGTGGCTCACACACAAAATATACAGTGTTAGTAACTAAAGTCACCAGCTATACATATTCCCCAAACATATCATATCTTCGAACAGAAAGTTTGCACTAATACGTGAATTAATGATGTGTTAATGAGCTTGACTGTAGAAATCATTTCACAATGTACACATACATCAAATCATGTTATATGCTTGACACATAATTTGTTGGCGTATGTGTGTGCAGAGGCCAGAGAATCTTGATGTCCTTATCTCACTGCTCATCTGCATATTTCCTCGAGGCAGGGTCTCTCCCTCAACCCTTCAGCAAGACCCACTGATTCTCCAGTTCAGCTCCCTGTGGACTGAGGGTACAGACATGCATGGGCCCAAGCCCAGATTCTGGCATGGGCTCTGAGGAGTCAAACTCCTAGCTTCAGCAGTAAGCACTCGTCACCACTGAGTCATCTCTCCAGCCCTAACATACAAGTTTTCTCTTTTTAAAAAATATTTATTTCTTTGAGAGACAGACACAAAAGACAGAGAGAATATGGATATGCCAGGGCCTCCCACCACTACAAACTAAGTGCAGATGAATGTTCCACTTTGTGTATCTGGCTTTACATGGGTACTAGGGAATAGAACCCAGGCTGTTGGCTTTGCAAGCCAGAGTGCCTTTAACCACTGAGCAATCTCTCCAGCCCAATTTTTATATTTCAATTACACATCAATAAAGATGAAATTTTTAAGAGAAAGAAAATTGAAGAAATCCAAGAAACTACAAAAAAAATCTCTAAAAATTAACAAAAGGGCAAATGAGCATTATTTTAAAATAGAAAATACTGAGTTGAAGAGATGGCTCAGTGGCTAAAGGCATCTACTTATAAAGCCTGAAGGCCTGGGTTTGATTCCCCAGTACCCATGTGAAGTTGATGCACTGGCTCCCATGTCTGGAGTACGCTGCAGTGGTAGGAGGCAATAATGCACCTATTTTTTTTCTCCCCCTCCCTCCCTCTCTCTCTCAAATAAATATTTTTTTAAAAAAACAAAAAAATATTTTGCAGCTATATAATTTCTCCCATCCAAGTGTTAACCAGGAATGATGCTGCTTAGCTTCTGAGATCAGGTATGTTCAGGGTGGTATGGCTATCAGCTATATTATTTATAAAGAATAAAATATCATGTAAGTTTAAGAAAGAAAGTAGCCAGGCATGGTGGCACACTCCTTTAATCCCAGCATTCTGAAGCAGAAATATGAAGATTGCTGTGAGTTCAAGGCCAGCCTGGGACTAGAGAGTGAGTTCCAGGTCAGACTGGGCAAGAGTGAGGCCCTACCTCAGAAAAACAAAAAAATTAAAATTAAAAATTAAATTGAAACAAAGAAAGGAGGAATGGAGAAGTGAGGGCCTGGGTTCCATTCCCCAGTACTCATGTAAAGCCAGATGCACAAAGTGATGCATGCATCTGGAGCTCATTTGCAGGGGCAAGAGGCCCTGGCATACCCATTTTCTCTGTCTCTCTCCTTGCAAACTAATAAATAAAATTTTAAAAATAAAAAGGGGAATTAATTTTCCGAGTATGTCTGCCATGTTACTAAAAAATGTTATACTATATGAAAAGACTCACAGTAATCAACACTGAAATAAATACAAATTTTACTAATAGTACAAATCCTGATACAATGCCTAGAGCAATTTAATAACAACTCAGTAAGAGAATGACACTGAGAAGTTATTATAATTCATATGGTGAGGGTAATTATACAGTCCCCCTGCCTGGCCCTGGCCTCATTTACACCTGTTGTCTTACGTGTAACTATTAATAGCACTATCCTGCATCCTCTAAAGAATCTCAGTTTGGGTCATAAATTATATGGCCACTGCATCTGTAATAACAGCAATATAAGACTTACAGTGCTATACACTAAGGAATAACTGCATTTAATTCACTTGTAAAATGGGAATATGTTCTATACAGACTCAAAATTAGGCATCTTTTAGAAAATTAGACAATATGTGAAAGTCTGCTAAACTCTCCATAACCATGTTACATAAACACAACGCCACACTGATCCTGAAAATCCCCAAAGGAGGGGAGGAGAGGAGCAGCACTGGCAGTACAGTCAGACTAGAAGTGGAGAATTCCAGATGCACCGTCCTGATCCACACACCCACTCCTCTGCCCCCTTCCAGTCTGTAGCAATCCTGAATATGAAATGCTGGTAGAATGAGAAATGCTTTTTCTTTTCTGTTTTTTTTTTTACCCTGTAGCCCAGACTGACATGGTACATGGTACCCACTAAGTAGCCAAAGACGGCCTCTAACTCCTGGCAATACTGCCTCAGCCTTCCTGGGGACTGAGATTATAAGCAGGAGGCATCATGTCTGGCTGAGAAATGTTTCGTTGTTGTTGCTGTTGTTTTGTCTTAAATGAAAAGGTATAGTTAACATGTAGTCTAAGGAAAATGAAAAGGCAGCGAAAAGATTTCTTAGTAGAAGCAAGGGCAAGTTGAGCAAACACCAAGAAATAGGCAAAGCTGCTGAGTTGAATGATTACTCCATGATCTGCTGTCAAAAGTCTATCATCGCTAGGGAGATCACAGACCCTAGCAGGGAAGCTACTACTGGTGTTCTGCGGAATGGACATCATGTCAGAATACCTTCTAAATACTTATGTTGATTACCAAATATTATGTCTATATCCATGTTAGAGCCTGTCTCAGCCTTGGCCTGAGGAGCCTCTTTTTGTACTGAGTAGTGATTAATACAGAGACTCAGCACTAGTAAAAAGTAAGTACAGAAAGATCTTGCATGGAAGTAATTGTCCCTTGTTTTTGTACATGTTCTTAACACATGGTGATAAATTCCTTAATTACTATGGGATTTAGTGCACTTAATGCTAGCTTGCTAAATACATACTCATAATCAAATAAAACAAAAACTATTATAAAGGACATTTATACATACAGATACTATTGTAGTATTTCATATATGAAATATTTTTAATACACCCCTCTTCTGTCAGATATGATAATGGAGTTATAACGTGATCATTACACAAAAGGTTACCCAAGCTACAGCTGTCCAGATGTCTGAGCTAGAGATTCTGCATGTGCATATATGTCAAACTGTCAGCATGACAGAATTACAGATGCTGTTCTTATATGCAAAAAAAACAACTTGTTGTATATAATATCTTTTACCTCTTTTATGCAGACCAGTTTTTAAACTCACATTGGTAGGTATCTTTCCTATGAAATGCCAGTCAGTATGACAGAGCAATAAAGTCAGAGTTTGGAGGTGGTAACTGTCTGGTCTTGCTTGGTCCTGAAAGTGTCACCAATTTCCAGTTGTAGTGTTAACTTCACAAGTGACATAAATTTTATATTGATTGCTCTATCAATAATAACACATCAGAGCCTAAAAATGTAGGAAAGGGTAGGATCAAGCACAAGCACATTTGTGAGCAAGTATATAACTTATTAAATGTTTTTACTGTCAAATGTGCTAATAATTACAGGAAACTGGCTACCTTCATAAATTAAGATAAAGTATCAAGTGTAAAGCCAGAAGGTAATGAGCAGGCAATAGCAAATATCTCTGACAAATTATCTTTCAAAAGAGGTACTTTTAACATTAAACAAATTTAATGTATTTGTGGAATTAAGACTATAGGATATTTTAAAAAACTGTATTGTCTTTTAAGTTGACCATCTTAATCAGTTTGTTAAATAACCTATATCTGAATTATAAAACACACTGCTCGAATTTTGCCAGGATGGACAGAATGGCATCTTCTTGTTCTCTTTGGGCTTCTGTCCCTAACTGCCTGAAAGAAGCTAGCTTTCTCCCATTTCCCCTCATGTCAGTGTCAGTGAAAATTAGGAAATTTAACAAAGCCAAACCACAATCTAATGTACTTGAAGAAAAAAAAAATCTACACTTACCACAGCAAGAATACCTTTGAGACTGGTTTCAGAACTACCTCAAGCCTGGAAGAAGTTGTAGAAAAGCAGGGAGACATCATCATGTACCTAAAGAGACACAGTGCCCTGCTGAGTAAGCGACTGCTGGCACTCAACTCCTCAAAGCTGGCCTCTCAGCCATAACAGCCAAGTATGAAAGAGGCTAAGGGGCGTGGCCATCAGGAGTCCAGAGGAACCTCAGGCTGACTGACCACCACGCTGCAACACGGAACAGCAACCTTTGCTGAAATGATGTTTACAGTGTTTCCTGGAAACCTGGATTTGGCGCCACCTGTGAGGCTACTCCATAGGTGAAGCTTGCAGATCATTCTAGAAGTTTTGATGAGTTGAGAATGTCTGTTTTATATACTTCAGAATATGTCATTTGGCTTTTCTAGAATCAGAGGTATCATGTAAGCATTTGGCTATTTGTAAAGGAAGTCTGACATGACAATCTATTTTCAACAAGATTTTAAACAAAGTTTTTCTACTGTCAGGCTGATGCTTTTTCCCACAAAGCCTCCCGGGGCATCCTATATGCTTGTAGAGTACATTGGATAACAGATGAGGCTGTATAGCTTTCTTGTTAAGTGTTGGGGATCAAACCCAAGCCCTCAAACATGACAGGCATGCACTCTGCCCCTTAGTCAGGTTTTGAAAAGAATTTCCTAAACTGGGCATGGTGATACACTCCTTTAATCCCAGTATTCAGGAGGCAGAGGTAGAAAGATCGCTGTGAGTTCAAAGCCACTCTGAAACTACATAGTGAATTCCAAGTCAGCCTGGGCTAGAGCAAGACCCTATCTAGAAAAACAAAAAACAAAACAAAAAAAAAAAAAAGCCACGAAGCTGGGTGTCATGGTTTGATCCAGGTGTCCCCCACAAACAAATGAATGTGTTCTGATAGATCGATCCTCAGCTGATGGCAGTTTGGGTTTTACAACCTCGATGAAGCTGTGTTGTTGGGGGTGGGCTTATGGGGGTTATAGGACAGCTTCCCCTTGGCAGTATTTGGCACACCTTCCTGCCGCTGTTTGCAGGTCTGTGGCAGAGGTGATGTCCAGCCCTCTGCTCATGCCATCATTTTCCCTGCCAGGATGGAGTCTCCCCTCGAGTCCGTAAGCCAAATAAACCCATTCCTCTACAAGCCACTTTTGTTTGGGTTCTTTCTGTGCAGCAACTAGAAAGCTGACTGCAACACTGGGCATGATGGTTTTTAATCCTAGCACTTGGGAGGCTGAGGTATGAGGATCAATGTACTTAGAGGCCATCCTGGACTGCAGTGAGAAAAACACAAACAAAAATAAAACATGAAGATTACCTAAGTCTAGTGTGAGTCAAGCTGGTGATAGCTGTTATTGAGAGCATCTCCCATGGCAAAGGAGTTTACAACTCCCACTTTATTTTTGCCCTTCTTTCAAGAAGTTGCCATACATTCATGTATTGATTATATTTTCATTCTATCAGTGTTTAGTTACCTGAGCATGGTGGCACACACTTGTGATCCTAGCACTTAGGAGGCAGCCAAGTTTGCCTAATGAGTTCCTACATAGTGAGATCCTATCTCAAAAATAAAATAAATAAACACGTTTAGTAATAGGAAACCTTCTATGGTTTAAAAATTTGTCTGAATTTTTTAAAAAGGAGCTAGGGCCAGGTGGCGCAAGCCTTTAAATCCCAGCACATGGGAGGCAGAGGTAGGAGGATCTCTGTGAGTTTGAGGCCAGCCTGAGACTCCAGAGTAAATTCCAGGTCAGCCTGAGCTAGAGCAAGATCCTCTTTTGAAGAAAAGAGAAGAAAAAAAAAGGCTACTTCTTAGTCTTGGATTATGCTTAACCGTTTGATGGGAATGGCATGGTAGTTTGCACATAGATATTAAACATAATTCTTGAGATAAAAGTGATATATTTCTCCATATTCTCTAGAGTTCACCTTTCACTTATTTATTTGTATTTTTAAGCTCAGTAATGAGCATTTTAAAGAATAAATAAAAATGTGGTTTTGTGATACAATAGGGCACTCATTATGAAAAGATAAGCTTAAGAGTGAATTAAATATATAACTAAGTGAGAAACAAAATTGCCCTTCAATTTTAAATATTAATTTGTTCTTATAAACCTTGGCAATAAAAACAAATGTCTTTAAAAACAAGTATAAGTAATTATTAGGGCTCAGCCCTAAACCGGACATCAATGTCACACCCCTTCCAAGACTCAGGAACAACACGGATGTGGTGGAAAGAATGTAAGAGCCGGAGAATGCTATCTTCCGGACATGACCACTGCACTTGTGAACTCACAAGCCTCTCTTCAGCTCTCACCTGCTCAAGACTGGGCCTGTCAGCATCCCATTGTGGATGGGGAATGCTCGTGAAAGCCCACCATCTCTGAGAACCACTGGCAATGAGTGGTTGCTTGTGCTATGCTCACTGGTAAGATACCCACGCTCTAGAAAATTATACCCTACCCAGGCTCATGCAAGCAACCCTAATTAAACTCAGTAAATGACAGGTGTAAAAACAAAAAGACATGAAAGTGGGAGGATTCGTTGAGAAGAAAAGATTCCATGGAAGAAGGGGGAGAATAGAAGGTAATGGGGTAGAGGTGGTAAATATGAAAAAAATATTATTAGATGGAATTGCCAAAATATTAAATAATAAATGTTATTAAATATCAAATGGATATCAATTGGATTACATTTAAAAGTGTATTTGTCATTTTAAGCACATCATTCCACAAAAAGAATATTATGGCTTTTAAGTTCTTCATTTATCAGAAATGCCTGCTCAGTGCACATGTAACTGAAATATGGAATACTTGTCGTGCTTCCCAAATGGTCTATGACTAAAGCAGCTGAAGCTGCTGAGTAAAATGAATTTTGGCTTCTGCAGTGACTGCTTTGATGGACAAACAGATACACATGGCTAGAAACACTGGGGCCAATAAGTTCTTCCAAATGTCATTTATTAGATGGCAGAGGTTAAATGAAGTAGAAACTCATGATACTGAAGACAAAATTCAGTAAAGGGCACTGCAGTCGACAAGATATCACAAATGAAGCTGGGTACTCAACTGAATAAATGCTGGGGCAGAATAAGAATTTCACAATTTAAATAAATGTTTCTAGATATAAGCAGAAAGTACTGAGACTATTTTAAAGATGTGTGAGTATCTTATACAATGTCTTACACAATGGTTCTTAACCATCTAGGTCACAAGCCATCTTCAACAACAAAAAAAATTGTTCTTCAGAAAAAAATGTAAGTGAAACCACTCTATAATAACTGCATGTTCACATTTTCCTAAAGAACATATAAAGAAAAATTTAGGGTGAAACATGCAAAAAAAGTAAAATCACAAAGAATGCAAGCAGAAAACAATGTCTTTTGTATGACTATCACAATAGTCAAATGTAAGCCCTGTGCTTGAGTTTGCAAAATTTATAAAAGTTTAAGGCAAAAATAACTACGGGATTTACTAAGGCAGAAAAAGTCAAGAACTGCTTTTTCACAGATTCAACCTTAAGAAAATAACATTTGTAAATATACTATGCACTCAAGAAGAGGACAGCTTATGTGACTATCAGTTTCCTGAAAGCAGCCATCAAACTTCATCAGATATGATAATCACTCAAAGACTTGTTGAAACTTTCCTTGATACCACTACTCCAAGACTCCAGATTCAGCAGTGCCAGGATACAGCTCGAAAATTTGACTTTCTAAGAAACTCTCGTGTGGACCGAATGCTACTTGTCCAAGGAGTACACTTTGACTTACTCCTTAGAGCAATTTCTCTCTATGTCCACCCCCTTTGCTTCTTTTCCTCCTGCTGCAGTTAGCTTTCTAGTTGCTGCTCAGAAAGAAAGATCTTTGGGCCGAAACCACTGCCCATTCACCTGCAATCGTTTGAGAGATTACAACCACTGAGATTGGGCCAGCTGGTCTGCAATGGAACAACGGGAAGAATATGGACTCTTTGAATAAAGGGCCTAAATTAGCTTTGTTTCCCCCCGGATTAACAAATTGGTAGCCCACCTGGTTCTGTGGAGTATGGCAAATGGAAGGAGAGAGGGTCATTGGATTTGCAACACAGTTTGCTTTTGAAAAATGTCCATCGGCAATGTGAAGCAGATGTCTAGATAGATAGATAGATCTAGATAGATTGCCTGCATGGAAGCCTGATGGAGCCATGGAGATGAACAGTGGGTTGCAATGGAGACCCAATAAGATGCCAGGACTATGGATGGCCACCAAGGCGAGCTGCCAGCAATGGATGAAGTTTTCTTGAACTCTGAGTAGCCAGCTGGAGGGACGGAATTGGATCTACAAAGGACATGTTCAAATGCAGGTCATTGAACTTGGGAGTTAGAAAATGAGGTTTCCCTGCTTGTTTAAAATCTTGTATTGGTTCAATCTGTTTTTGCCATGTCTTGTGTTTTGCAGTGTGAATGTTCTGTGCCATTACGGGTTTATTTTTTGTATTATGGTTCATTTGAAAGCTGTGGGGACTTAAGAGTTGAGCTGAACACATTATATTGACATCATGTATGGTTATTAGTTTGTGGGAGCCAAGGGCAGACTGTCATGGTTTGATCCAGGTGTCCCCCACAAACAAATGAATGTGAGAGGGGAAGAGCATGATGGTGGACGAGTAGCAGCCTCACCAGGGCTCTCTCTAAAGGTTTGATTTCCAGCTGGGATCCAAATCCCAGACCCCAGCCAGCCCTGAACCCAAGCCCACCCTCTCTCCAGCTCCATCGCCCATTATCTCCTCCCAGGTGCTTCCCAAACCCTTGCCAGCTGAGCACCTCTCCCTCCTGGGGCCCCTTCCCGCCAGTGACCGTTCCTTGGGCATACTTCTCTCCGTGACCCCACCACCACACACACACACACACACACACACACACACACACACAGGCAGACGCGCTTCTAGGGCAAACTGACCTAGCTCGATTAGGTCATCCAAGAACTAAAACAGGAAATTCAGAATTTCCTAGTAACAAATGATAACAATATCACATCTTATCAGAACTTGTGGGACACAATGAGGCAGTCCTGAGGGGAAAGTTCATTGCGCTAAATGCCTTCATATCAAAGACAGAGAGGTCAATCATCTAACCACCCACCTAAGTTCATTGGAACAGATAGAAAAAGCAAACCCGAGGAGTTCAAGACGAAAGGAAGTAATTAAAATCAGAGATGAGATTAATGAATTGGAAATCAAGAAAACTATTTAAAAAATAGAAAAATCAAACTGTTGGTTCTTTGAAAAAGTTAATAAGATTAACAAACCCCTGGCCAATCTAATCAAACGAAGGACTGAGAAAGCCCAAATCAACAAAATCAGAACAGACAAGGGGGAGATCACAACAGATCCCAAAGACATTGGAAGTATCATCAGGTCATACTTCCAAAACCTCTACTCTACAAAATTAGAGAACCTGGAAGAAATGGATATGTTTTTGGACACCTACCAACTACCAAAGCTTAACTCAGAGCAAATAAAAATCACTAAATAAACCTATCACATCCACAGAGATTGAAGATGTAATCAAAAACCTTCCCAAAAGGAAAAGCCCAGGACCAGATGGTTTTTCAACTGAATTCTACCAAGCCTTCATCACAGAGCTAAAACCACTCTTTCTGAAGCTTGTTAGAAGCATAGAAAAAGAGGGAAGGCTTCTAAACACCTTCTATGAAGCTACCATTGCCCTAATCACCAAACCAGGTAAGGATGCAACAAAAAAAGAGAACTACAGACCCATATCTCTGATGAACTTAGATGCAAAAATCCTGAACAAAGTCCTAGCAAACCGGATATAACGCTACATCAAAAATATCATCCACCCTGACCAAGTTGGCTTTATCCCAGAGATGCAGGGATGGTTCAACATACACAAGTCGATAGATGTAATCCACACATTAATCGGCTCAAACACAAAAACCACGTGGTTATCTCAATAGATGCGGAGAAGGCCTTTGACAAAATTCAACACCACTTCATGTTCAAAGCTCTGGAAAGACTAGGCATAGACAGCCTATACCTCAACTTAATAAAGACAACTTACAAAACTCCTAAAGCAGAAATTGTTCTCAATGGGAAACGACTCAAGGAGTTCCCACTCAATTCAGGAACAAGACAAGGCTGTCCACTCTCACCACTGCTCTTTAAAATAGTGCTTGAAGTTCTACCCAAGCAATAAGACAGGAGAAGGGCATAAAAGGGATACAAATTGGAAAGGAAGAAATTAAACTATCCCTCTTTGCAGATGACATGATCCTTTATATATCAGACCCAAAGAATAGTATCAGTAGCCTCTTAAAGGTGATTAATGCCTTCAGCAATGTGGCAGGATACAAAATTAACACACAAAAATCAGTAGCCTTTCTTTATGCAGAAGATAAGCAGACAGAAAAAGACATCAGAGAGACTGTCCCATTTTCTATAGCCTCAAAGAAAATCAAATACCTTGGAATATCACTAACCAAGGTTGTAAAGGACTTATATAAGGAAAATATTGAAACACTCAAGAAGGAAATAGAGGAGGACCTGAGATGATGGAAACATATTACATGCTCATGGTTAGGGAGAATTAATATAGTGAAAATGGCAATCCTGCAAAAAGCGATTTACAGATTCAACGCTATGCCGATAAAAATCCCAACCTCTTTCTTCACAGACATAGAAAAAAATAATCTCTAAATTTATTTGGAAGGGCAAAAGACCTCGGATAGCCAAAACTATTCTAAGTAAAAAATCCTCCTCAGGAGGTATCACCATTCCTGACTTCAAAACATACTACAAAGCCAGAGTAACCTAAAACATCATGGTACTGGCATAAAAACAGACAGACGGATCAATGGAAAAGAATTGAAGACCCAGCTTTATTTTTTTAATTTATTTTTTATTTATTTATTGTCCATAATGAGTTACAACATTTAGTGGGCAAACAATGAGTTGTTATCCCCAATTCCCCGCTGCCCTAGCCTCCCCCCTCCACTGGATAACCTCCTCCATGGGTCGTCTGGATCAGTCATTGTGTCAGGGGACCATGGATAGCCTAGTATTCAGCCAGATTCTCCTGGCCATGCCTCTGGATAATCTCCCCCACCACGGCTCTCACAATCTTTCCGCCCCCTCTTCCGCATACTTCCCTGAGTCTTGGTGGATGAGTATTAAGGTTGCTTTAAGATTGTGAGCTTAGGGGTCTTTGTGTCGAAAATCGTTGGTTTCTGTCTCATTGGCTTATCCTGTGTTGATTTAATGGCTGTGACTGTGGGCCCCTTGTTCATCCCGTCATTCTCTGCAGGATTCCATTTGGATCCTCCACGATATGACTGTGGTGGCTCCTCTCTTGCCAGAATCTCAGCTATCAGCCTACGGAAGACCCAGCTTTAAATGGAAGTAACTTCAGTTATTTGGTCTTTGACAAGGGGGTCAACAATATACGCTGGGCCAAAGATAGCATCTTCAACAAATGGTGCTGGATGAATTGGATAAACACATGTAAAAAAAGGAAAATAGACTCACTCCTTTCACCATGCACAAAAATCAACCCCAAATGGATCAGAGACCTCGATATAAATCCTGTAATCCTGAACACCCTGGAAGACAAAATAGGAGGAACTCTACATAAAATAGGAGTGGGGAAAAATTTCCTGAGCAAATCTCCAGCAGCCCAGGAAATGAAACAATCACTTAACCAATGGGACCTGATCAGGCTCAAAAGCTTCTGTACAGACAAACAAACCATACTCAGAGCCAATAGACCCATCTCAAACTGGAAGACGATCTTTACCAGCTATAACTCAGACAAAGGTCTAATCTCCAGATCTTATAGAGAACTCAAAAAAATACATAATAAAATCTCAAACAGCCCCCTCACAAAATGGGGCACTGATCTCAACAGAGAATTCACAGAGGAGGAAACACAAATGGCCTTGTCCCATCTAAGAAAGTGCTCAGCATCCTTAAAACATCAGGAAATGCAAATCAAAACCACAATGAGGTACCACCTTACCCCAGTCAGAATGGCAATCATAAAGAAAACCAACAACAATCGTTGCTGGTGAGGATGCGGGGAAAAAGGAACCCTCACATTCACTGCTGGTGGGATTGCAAACTCGTTCAATCACTATGAAAAGCAGTGTGGAGACTCCTAGACAGAATGGAAATAGAACTACCAATGGACCCAGCTATCCCTCTACTAGGCATCTACCCGCAAGATGTCACATCTCGATGCAGAAACTTTTGTACAACTATATTTATAGCAGTTCAATTCATAATAGCCAAGAATTGGAATCAACCCAAATGCCCATCCATGGAGGAATGGACAGCGAAACTGTGGTATATTTACAGGATGGAATTCTACTCAGCTGAAAGGAAAAATGATATATTAAAATTTAGGAAAAAATGGTCTGACTTTGAGCAGATCTTACTAAGTGAACACTCAAAAGATCACGCATATTCTCCCTCATATGCGGTCCTTAACCAGGCTAACCGTCAACTCTACGCAGACTAGTAGAAAGAAGTGAGAGGTTATGAATGAGGGGTAAGAGATGAGGGGAGGGGAACAGCTTAAGCATGAGGCTAAAACAAATTAGGTTCAAAAACATAAAATCTTCACAAGCATACTGTAACCTATTGAGCAAGTAGTGGGCGTCGACTGGCAAGAGGGGCTATGAGTAGTAGGGGAGAGAGTCTAAGTCTGTGAATAATTGATCAGTCTGACAACCCCTGGTCCCTGTCACTGGTTCCTTCCCTCACTGAGCTGTTGACCAAAGTGGCCCATGAGGTTCCAAAAACAAGACAGAATTCTGTCAAAGCCCTTGAATGCCCTCCCCAGGCCTGAGGCAAAACCCTGTTGCTGAAGAAACCACAGAATGCCAACAATCAGCATTGAGAGACCCTTTAAGGTCCAGAATGGTAACCAGCACCCAGGTGGTAATCAGTGTAGTGCTGGAAGGCACTGCACAAGCTGCCAGGGGAAGCTGATCAATGACAGCTGGAGTAAATAGAGACCACTGGCATGAAACACAGTCTGCGGCCATGAATAGGCTGACCATACCTCCTACTGGGAGAGAACAGCGAACCAAGAAAGGAGCAATGGAGAAGCCTGGGGGAGACAATCAACAGCTTTTTAATTTGGCCAAATATTCCACTTAGGGAGGGGGAGCCCTTGACTGGAACTGGGGATTCAGGGCGATAGGCACCAGATTCCGTACTCTTGGGCTCACAAGAAAAGATGCACTATGGGAGCGATTGACGGGGAGGCTACTAAAAATAGAATCTAGGTAATCCAGAATTGTGTATATTTGTTAACCTAGACTGATCCCACTCTTCGATGGAGAATGTGTTTGTATTTTTCAGGATGCAGCGAGAGAGCTGTGGCCCATCTAATTCTACCATCCGACCTTAGGCAGATAGCTGAGATCCTGGCAAGAGATGAGCCACCACAGCCATATCATGGAGGATCCATATGGAATCCTGCAGAGAATGACGGGATGAACAAGGGACCCACAGCCACAGCCATTCAATCAACAGGATAAGCCAGGGTAACAGAAACCAATAATTTTCAACACAAAGACCCCTAAGCTCACAACATTAAAGCAGCCTTAATACTCACTCACCACGACTCAGGGAACTGAGCAGAAGAGGGGGGGGAAAGATTGTGAGAGCCGTAGTGGGGGAGACTATCCAGAGGCATGGCACCCCTCAGTAACAACACACTTGGGCCAGGAGACCCAGGCTGAGTACTAGGCTATCCATGTTCCCCTGCCACAAGGACAGATCCAGACAACCCACGGAGGAGGATATCCACCTGATTGGGGATGGGGAGGGGGGGCATTGGGGATAACAACTCATTGTTTGCCCACTAAATAATGTAACTCATTATGGACAATAAATATATATTAAAAAAAAACAAATAATGTGTTCTGATTGATAGATCCTCAGCTGATGGCAGTTTGGGTTTTACAACCTCGCTGGAGCTGTGTTGTCCGGGGCAGGCTTATGGGGGTTATAAGCCAGCTTCCCCTTGCCAGTGTTTGGCACACCTTCCTGCCATTGTTTGCAATGCTGTGGCAGAGGTGATGTCCACCCCTCTACTCATGCCATCGTTTTCCCTGCCAGGATGGAGTCTCCCCTCAAGTCCGTAAACCTAATAAACCCATTCCTCCACAAGCCGCTTTTGTTTGGGTTCTTTCTGCAACTAGAAAGCTGACTGCAACACCTCCCTTGAGGGCCAAGAATGACCAAGATGACCTTTATCCTTCTTCTCTCTATAAGTATTATATATCAGAGTTCCGAACTGTTTTCCACATCCTTGCCATACATGCACCTACACCTTGTATTTTCTGGGGTATTTTAAGCTCCAGTGAACAGAGAAGAGGTGACCAAGATGACAAAGTTAATTGTTTGGTGCTTAGCACATTTTGCTAAGTGCTGAGTACCAAAATATCTTGAACATACATACACTAACTGTGGTAGTTTGAATAATGTCCCCCAAAAGAATTAAGGATCTATTAAAATTATTGTCTCCAGGCTTCTGGAAGGAGGAAGTGCCACTTTGGCCTAGCCTCCTGGGGACTGACCATTTCTAATTTGGATGTAAAATACTAAGGATAGATATGCAAAAGAAGAGCCAGGACCCTGGTCTGGAGATCTGCATTTTGGGAATCACAGTGTGTTACAGTGTGCTTGCTTGGTGCTGGGCTTCTGTCTCTGCCTCTGCTTGGATCTGTGAAAAGGTGCCAGCCTTTTTCCTTAACTTCCCCTAGATCTGTTCAATAAATTTTCCTCCCCCAAATCATGCCTGGTTTGAAGATTCATCTCAGTGGCGTGTGGCTGACTACAACACTAACGAATTACTTCTAACCTATGTAGGAATAACTCTTCAGACTCCTACTTACAGCTGCTGAATACATTACTTCTGGGGTCTCCTCAGGCCAACAATGAACTATTCTAAAATATAAGTTAAATTTAAATTTTTATCCCATTTACAACAAGAGTAGTCATAGGAACAAGTTTATAGGAAAAGGCAATTTTTCCGAAAAGAGAATATAGTTCAGTCATGCCTATCCTTTATTGTCCGTCCGTTCGTCTGTCTATATCTCCTCTCTCTTTTCCCTGACTGCTTTTCTAACCTGGTATAAATTAGTTAACTTTTCCATTTCTTACAATATCATAAATAACAAAGCTGAGTTCATTCATGAAAGGCACAGACATGAAAATTTCAGAAATCAGTACACAGTAGCAGTGGAAATTAAAACATAAATATATTAGCAGTGCCTCTGAAACTTAAAATTGTTGAGAGATTCATAGTTCTCTGTTCTATACTGAAGTGTCGAATTATAACATGACCTTGGCTTTATAATTCATTCGTTTAATGCCTCCAAATTAGGTTTCCCAAACTTCTTAGGGATATACACTCTAATTCAGATGAGAGGGAAGGAATATAAAATTTGCTCGGGCTGGAGAGATGGCTCGGAAGTTAAGGCACTTGCCTGCAAAGTTTAACCACAAAGGTTGGATTCCCCAGTTGCCACATAAAGCCAAATGAAAAAAGTGGCACATGCATCTGGAGTTTACTTGCAGGAGCTAGAAGCCCTGGCATGCCATTCTCATTCTCTCTCTCTCCTTGGAAATAAATATTTAAAAATTACTCTTAAACTTAATCCTATCTCACTTTTAATTTACATTTTTGTGAACACTTTAGAATAACATTTTAAATAGTTTGCATGTACATACATATAATGAACAACACACACACATATATACATATTACTTACATACAGCTATTTAAAAATTCTATCAGAGAATGCACAGTCAAAAAATTTTACTAATAAGTAAACGTTTTACTGTACATGATTTAAAAATAGTTTGGAGAAATACAGTTTGTAGAGAACTTTTGGTCTCTAGAAAGTTCTTTTATTTCTTGCTGCTATTAGAAGTACTGTGTGATTTAACAAAACTATTTGCAGGTTTGTACTAGAACTAGTGGTCTATATTTGTATCACATCTACTAAGTATACTTCATTTATTTCAACTTGGACTCACTTGTTTGGTGAAAAGTTAGTTTAATATCTAAGAATCTGTCATCATCAACATGAAATATCATTTCTGGTAACTTTCTATGCTCTCCTTTATACCTAAATTAAAGAAGAGATATGAAAAAAATTGGAGAATTCTAGAGGTTAGCCTTTTTTGCATTATTCACATATGGTACAAAGACCCACTAGTTCTGATCCACTGCCCCACCAGCTTTGTGTGGTTTCCACTGGTACCTCTCTTTCTTGATGGACCACTCCAGCCTTAAATTGCTGCTTTTTCATGTCCTGAATTCTTTCAGGACATGTCAATATATGTTTGCCCATGAAATGATCAGTCATAGGCACACTAGATATATTTATTCGTCTTTACAATGCTAGTGCCTCACACCCTCTCTTGGCAGCCACAGGCACTCAATAAAGCATGGCTGAAATAAAATTTTAATTCACTAAGCATTTATTAACTGCTTATTAAGTACTCTATTAAATAGTTATAGTGAAGATTTGATTCCAGGAAAAGTTTCATAAATGTAAAACAAAAGCTATATGTAACCAACAAAAATTTGATTACTTGCTACATACTTTGTCCTTGGTCTGTCTCAAACACTACTTTAACACCATTACTAAAACACTGTATTAAATTCACTTTAAGAACTCATACTATGTACAAAGATCAATTATGGATTTTCAAGAAAATAAAATATGCAATTAACCAAATATTTAACTGACCACTTGTGCCAAACATAGAGCTCAAGACACTTGACTCATGAGATATTATAAACTGGTGACCATGGCCATGTAGCCTAAACTCTCTGTTATCAGCAAATAAGATAGTCAAAGTATATTCTTAACTCCTATGGTGGCTGGGAAGAGTCCACACCACAGGACCTGTGTTTATATTGTGGAACAAATAATAAATCTCCAATGTTTTCTCTTAATATATGTGGTGGTTTGAATCACATGCCCCCATTAAACTCATGTGCTTTGAATGCTTGGTCACCACGTAGTGGCAGTTTGGAACATAGAGCCTTGGTAAAGGAGTGTTGCTGGGGTAGGCTTTGGGGTATTACAGTCCAGCTTCCCCCTTGCCAGAGCTCAGCTCACTCTCTTGCTGGTTTCTGACGGCTGCTGTGTCAAGAAGTAACGCCCAGTAACGCTCTACCATCCTTTCCCTGCCATGCTGAAATGTCCCCTCAAGACAGCAAGCCAACATAAGTCTCTTCCTCCTAGTAGCTGAATTTGGTCAGGTGTTTTGTCCCAGCAACAGGAAGGTAACTACAACAATATACATAAGTCTGAGAAATCCTACATAACAGTAATAAATGATCCAGCATTCCCCAGCTTTCAGCATGTAACACTTTTCTTATAAAATACTAACGTCATCTGTGCCATGTATGCATACTGGCACTTGGTTAGAAACCCTGAGTCAAGTATGGGAACTTCAGTGTATGAGAAACTGCCTCATGATTGATTTAGCAGGCAGTAGGAACTCCTTTTACTACTTTCTTGCCTTACCTTTGCCCTGCTTTTCCTTTTAGGAGAATGCCAAGCAATCCTACTGTCAACTTATCAGAGTACATGTAATTAATGCATCATTCACTGCAAAGCATGACTCAATAGGTAACTTTTAATCAAGCATGCTTTAAAATGCTAAACATACCCTAATAAAAAGATGAACATGAGAAGTTTATTATGTGTCACTTTGGAAATGAATCCTTTTGAAGGAAGTAATATAATTTTATTGCCTCTATACCTTATAGTCATATGGCTAGATTTCCCATTGAACATCCCTAGTTATCAGAATGAAGACCAAATTATGGTAAGCAACCATTCTAAGCTGAATCCCACTGACCCCTCCCCATCCTCTCATTAATATCCTTGACCTCCCCTGAGTGTCACCTGGACACTAAGAACCTGGTGTCTCTGTGTAAGACACAACAAAAACAAAGGACTCCCAAGATTAGTTACTGGGACTTCTATGCTGCTGGTGATTTGCTCGGGGACTCTCTTCTTCCTCTCAGAGCTCACTCTTTGCTTGCTCTGAGGAAAGCCACTGCTGTTTTATAAGATACCCTACAAAGAGACTCAAATGGCAGAGAACTGGTATCTCTGTGGCCAACAGCTACAAGAGTAGGCTCTAACCCTCTCCGTCAGGCCTTGGGATGGTGTGACACCAGCAGACATGTCAACCTCAACCTTGAGAAGCCTAGAGACAGAAGACTCACTGTTGTACTTCAATCTGAATGTCCTTCACAAGCTCACAGTTTACACCCTTGCATGTCGCTTAGTGCAACTGCTCTGTGAGGCCATGTGACCATCAGGAGGCGGGGCTAGCTGGCCTAGGTAGGGCATGCGGTTGAAGGTTACACCCAGCCCTTGATTCCAGTCCCACTCTCTGATATGAAGAGCCTCTGCCTACATTCCTGCCACTAGGCCCTCTGCTGTGACTTTCCCCACTATGACAGACTTATATCTTTGAAACCATAAGTCAAAATAAACCTTGTCTCTCTTAAGCTGATATTTCACAGCAATGTGAAAGTAACTAGCACACCTATCAGGCCAACACTACAACTCCTGACCTACAAGAACCAGGCAATGATGAATCTATATTGTTTAAAGTCTGGGGGTCATTTGTTAACATAATAGATAAACTTAATTGTTTAAGGGCACACAAACCAGGTTTTAATAGGAAGAAAAGTAACAGCTCCGTGCAACAGGAAAGTTGTCAAGTAGCATTCTGGACAAGAGGTTTTTTTTTGTTTTTTTTTAAACATTTTATTTATTTATTTGAGAGAGAGAGAGAGAGAGAGAGAGAGAGAGAGAGAGAGAGAGAGAGAAGCAGAGAGAGGCAGAGAGAATGGGCACGACAGGGCCTCCAGCCACTGCAAACGAACTCCAGACACATGCGCCCTCTTGTGCGTCTGGCTTTACATGGGCACTGGGGAATTGAACCCAGGTCCTTCTGCATTGCAGGCAAACGCCTCAACGGCTAAGCCATCTCTTCAGCCCAAGAGGTTTTTAAAGAAGATAAAATTTTTGACTTAAACAGACTTCAGAAAAATTATCTGTACTTAATTCTTTGGGTACGTCACATAATCAAGAAAAAAATCACTAGTCCTTTCTTGAAAATGCATTTTCTTCTATATTTCCTAACCCTGCTCTCATAAGTGACTTTGCTTTCCCAAGTGATTTCCCAATAGATATGATATAGTGAGACCTGCTCAAAAGAAACTACTCATCTCAAATGACAGAAGAATGAACGATAATGAAGAAAACCTAAGGAATGCCCAAAAATCAGAAAACAATATATATTAGAAACTAATATACTTTTTAAACACAAAGAAATTAAAATGCCCTGCAATGCTGTGCTCATGAAAACAAGTCATTTTACTTAAATTATTTGATAAAATGCCTACCAAAATATCAATCCTGATATAAAATGTACACTGGACTGTAAGTAACAGGTCCATCTAAAGACGTCACAGGTTTGATGCACACTCATCTCTAACCTTCCATTATCTGTGCCCAGAAGAGAATGACGTTAGAGAAAAGGCTTTATGTTTTGTACCCAATCTGAATCCCCTTTACTTAGTCACCAAATTCAGTTTGACCATAGATTTCCAACTGTATCAGATATTTATTTCTTCTGGAACAATCTTAAATGAGGCCTACTGTGGCATTCACCTCCACCATGTACCCATCCTAATCCCTTTCCCTCTCTGACTCTGCATTTAGTTGCTGTTGTTTTTAATTTGACTTGTCACATGCCATATCAGAATGTTAGATTGAAGGCAAAAATTTTGTCTCTTGTTCCTGATTTATGTCAAGCACTTATTTGAACATCTGCCACGGAACAGGTGCTCAAATATTAGCTGAAAATCAAATAAACACATGCAAGCTATACAAACAAGTAAATATATTTTCTCATGACCAAAACATCAAACAAGAAATCAATAAGGAAAAAAGTGGTTTTCAGCCAGCATTTTAAAATGCTAAATACTTTTTTGAATAAAAGTGACATTATTCAAAAACTAAGAGAAAAGGGGAAAAAAAGCAGAAAAGCCATGATAGTAAGTGAAATTAAACACTGAATAAGGAAAAAAAGCTAAAGATATTGAAGATGAAAAACTGCCATGAGGAACAAAGGGAGAATTTAAGGCTAGAAACAAGCTTTCGGATTGGTGAAAATAGCAGACACAAAGCTTTCCACCTACTTCATCGCTTTCGTCGACCTCAATCCCACCATCTTTGTCGTCGTCCATCTGTTTGTGTATGGTCTGAAGAGCTTCCAGACTGAACCTGTCTTCCTCTGTGAAGCATGGGGGACTCAGTGACAGGCATGGATCTAAAACAGAACCAACCACAGTTACCAACTAGCCAGGCCAAAACACAGGATATAATAAGAGAATGTTTTTTAAAAAAATTAAACTTCTAGGTTAGAATAAGAAGTTCTAAAATGACCTAACTAAACACGAATAATATGATGCAATTAATCTTAGCAAACTACAACTAGGGTTTACACCAGTACTAACTTCAAGCCAACATTTCCTCCCCTTTCACCACCACTTCTTGTCCTCAACCTCCTCATATTAAAAAAAAAAAAGAAAAAGAAAAGAACCCAACAGAATACAAGGTGCTACTTTTGTATGATCCAGTTTAATTAAAATCACAGGTCTAGGAAACATTCAAAATAAGAATATTAAAAAAAAAAGAAAATGTAAAATATTTAAATGATCCATTTTTTATTTTGCTATTTACAATCTAAGCGCTAACCTACATGACTTTTTAAATATATAACTTTATAGAGTCCAATTTTAAAAGATTATTTTATTTCTTTAAATCTTGTTTTCCGTGTTTCTCTTACTATATTTTTATTGGCTAAGCCTCTTCCTAAGGAGCATTATATTGAAGTTGCCAAGCTCTAGAGGGCTGAGGATATAGACCAATCGACAGAGCGCTCGCCTGGCATGCACAGAGCACTAGTTTCACTCCTCAGAACTGACAAAAGTCACCTCCTAATGCTATGACTAGTGAAATCCTACATTCCAAAATGAAGAAGTACCATGAAATTTCACTCACATCCTATATGGTTGGCTAATGCATGGACAAATTCTAAGAACTTACTGCTACTATTCTAATTAGGTCACTAACAAATATCCTTTAAATTTGCAATAGATTAAGATATATTCCTAGATACAAAATGGCCTTTAAAATTTAATGTGATTAGTAGCACAGATTGGAACTGTCACAGTGTAGTTATCTTGATAGTGAAAAATCTAACAAAACATTCTGGTCCTGTAACAAATTAAACTCTTGGTAACTCTTGTCAATGAGTTATCTCACTGATTCCCAAACTAAAGCAAAGAGAACAGATGCTTATGAGGGTCAGCTACAATATTAAAAACCGCAGAGTATCTACTTTAGTGATTATCAAAAACAATTGTGAGAAGGCAGAGCTTGAGACCCCAAAAATCAATTTATTTTTTTAAAAAAATTCAAACCAAACTATCAATATTTTCAGTTATAGCCTAAAACATATTCTATTTAACAGTTTTATACACAAACTCTAATTTTAATTTCTTTAGTCTTGAAAGGAAAAAAGTGGAAGAGAACACGAAACTATAAAAGTGGAAAATTTAATTATATGCTATGTGACACATGTATTATGTGCATATACTTAAAACATTGATCAAGATTTGCTAAAATCTCAGATCTTTTGATGCATAAATGTCAATTATGGCTTTGAGTTTCAATGCATGTGTAATTATCTGGATAGCTGCAAAGTAAAAGGTAGGCTTTTCAGTGTCAAACAGCAAACAGTATGAAGATCTGTTTGCAACATATAACTGCCTCCAGAAAATCAGTTTTTGCATATCTTATTTTGCAAATAAACACATAAAAGGCTGGGTGTGATAGCACATGCCTTTAATCCTAGTACTTAGGAGGCTGAGGTAAATCACCATGAGTTCTCGGCAAGCCTGAAGCTACAAAGTGAGTTCCTGGTCAGCCTGGATTAGAGTGAGACCCTACCTCAAAACAAACATATGAGGTGAATATGTTTATAATAAAGGGCCAACAGCACTGACTCTGGTGTTAACAGTGAGAACTGTGCCACTTGTAGAAATTTTTTATTAAAGTACAATATACAATCTGAAAAATACTCATATAGAAATAAATTAGGTCAGGCATGGTAGTGCACACCATGCCTATGATCCCAGCACTTGGGAGGCAGAAGACGACTTACCAGAGTCCTTGGTTACACAGCAAGTTACAGGCCAACAAGGTTACCTACATAGCAAGACCCTTTCCCTATATTAAAATCAGTAAGTTTTATTTAAATGAATGCATTTTCATAGACTTATTTAATAATTTATTTTCGAGGTTTATTTCAGGGTGCAACTTTTCTACAAAAACCTTCCATAAATATTATGCAGTTATCACTTCTCCAAACTCCATTCCATCCAATTTATCTACTGAGTGCCTACCATATGATGGGCACTGGAAATACCACAGAACAAGGGACAAACATAAATGGAATTCTAGAGAAAATACAGACACAACAAAATGAGTAAGTAGAAGACATAAGCATGAACGCAGTATAAATAGGGAAAAGAAAGGACAGATATGAAAAGTTAATTTGAATTTTTTTGAAGCATGAGGACCTGAGTTCAATCTCCAATACCTACAAAAAATATCACAAGTGACATTTCTGGTGGCGGTAAATGTCTATAATCCCAATACTAAGGACACAGGGATAGGAAGACCCCTGTAGCTCACTAGACCCTATGCTTGGTACTGGGTACACAAGAACAAATTTCCTCCCCTTGGTGTCTTCAGGTTGTATTAAACACAATATGGCATAATGTATCCTTTTGGCTTCATATGCTCGACATTCTTTACTTTCCTCTGGACTGACATTAGCACTTGGCACTCAAGAAAACAGAATTAGCTTCAAGAGAATGAGACTTAGCCTAAGTTAGCAATCAACAGCAGTATTAAATTACACCTGTTTCCCTATATTTAAAGCCAAATACTCAATCTGATTCTGCAGAAATAAAGTTAAGTGAATTAAAATGACTTCATCTAATAAGAATCTACTACATTCTAAAACCTCTTCTATGTGTCATTTATTCCCTTCAACCCTACCGAGGAGCAAGCCTCATCTCCATATTTCGGATGAGGGAATGACTCACTTGGTAACTTGCTTAACATCACACATGACAGCTGGGATTCTAACCACATCTTCAAGATTCCAAACCCATGTTCAAGTGCCAGCACAACGTACATAAAGACATGAGTCACTGTTAACCATGTCAGAAAAGCAGCCCTGCTCCCTAACTCCTGCCTGGCGGAGAAGCTGAAAGATAGAAGAAGATCCATGGGATTCATGGGAAGAGATGCTTCCAAAGTAAGGCTGACCATGCAGAATATATACCTATATTTACTACCTTGTCTCCTTTTGACAATGTGTCTCCACTTCAATTCATACTTCTAAACTATTTCTTGTAATTTAAATCTGAAATCTCTCCCGCAGCTCGAGTTCTGAATGTTTGTTCCAAAAAGAGTGGCAAAATGGGAAACTGTGGCGCTTTACAAGGACGGGGCTGCTTGGGGAAGTAGTCAGTAGGAAATAGCCCCTGGAGTTAGTACCTGTTTGTTCTGGGTTACAGTTCTGCCCCACTCTCGTTCCCTGTCTTCCGTTATGTGACGAGGCCCTGCCTCACTCTCTTGCTACACAAGACCTACTATTCCATCTTGCCTTCCCCACGCTGATGGCCTGCAACCCTCTGAAACCAGGAACCCAAACAAACTATTCCTCTCTGTTCTGTCAGGTCACAGCAATGGAACTGTAACCAGCACACCATAATAACACAGAGACTGATTGTGTCTGCCCTAAATGTGAGGGTGAGCATGCATTGTTTGACTTTTTAGTCTCAGTATCTACTTCAATGAGTGTCGTGTTTATTCAGTGGTTTAAATATATATGAATATGCAAAGCTAAACGCTAACTACAAGTCACTTATCCAGCAAATATATAAACATAAGGCATGCTAGAAGCCAGGTGCATGAAAACAAAGTTACTTTAATGGTCGTTGCAATAGCAGATACATGTAATAAAGACACAAGGGAGGCAAAGCTAAGGAAGCAGTCACATTTGCATGCACAGTGGGCGAGAGTCCTCCACAAGAGTGACCTATGCTCTAACTCTTCCACACACATTCAAGACAACTACTAAATGAGAAGTGTACTTTAGCAGGGAGCACTACAGATTCTGTTCTGTACAAAGGAGACAAAACATTAATAAATTACTCACTTGCAGGTAAGCTGCTAGTTGGAGTTCCCTCCCTACAAAGCTTTCTCCCAAGTGTGCCCATGACTGATAAACTCCTCTCATTCCACCTCAAACGTTCGGCAGGCGACCGCATTGCTGTCCATATCTGAAGCAGGCTCCCCTCTACTTTCTACTTGCTTCATTGTTCTCCACAGAACTTTATCACAGTGCTCTCCACCATGGACTTCTTTATTTCCTCACTGACTGCCACACAGTAGAGCAACTGTGAAATCACAGGCTCTGTTTTGATCATCCCTCTTTTCACGCTGCCTAGAACAGTATCTGGCATACAGCAAATACTCAAAAAATTCTTGTTTACTGAATTACTTTACCTAGTTGGCTTTTAAATAAAAATATGGAATCAAAAAGTCTGAAGAAATGACTTGGCTGATTGGAAATCTAAGATGTAGAAACTGACAATAAAACTAGTCACTTCTTTATAGCACTGAGGTTAAATTAAGTACTCATTACAAATTTAATAAATTCTACTTCTGCGTAAAACTTTTCAATGCTCCCTATAAGAATCACAGGACTCCCTCATCTCATCTCTCCCTCTTCCACTCCGAGGCGCCATGCTCTATGCAGGCCTAGGGCTTGGGACCTACCTGTGTTGTGGTATTTAGACATCAAAGGCCTCACTTCCCCAAGAGTTCATCAGGGGGCGCAGTCAGCCTGGCCACTCCAGGCTCCAAGCAAATCCTCCCAGAGCACATGGCAGAATCTCACAAGATCTTCCCCCAGCTTTCTCTTTCCTTTCCCCAAAGGGCTTCAAAACCATCATGCTCTGCTTCTCTTCTCTCCTGCTCTAAGGCACATCCAATCACCCCCTTTTCTATCTCAAAACACCCATCCTCTTTACTCTTGCCTCCAAATTTGGAGTTATCCTCCCCTCCCATCTGGCTCCAAACCACACCACTTTCTCGCTGGCACCAAATAAACCCTCAAACCCAAGAAAACCATCTCAAAGTCCAAACTCCCCTAAAGCCTAAAGTATGAAGTCTACTCACTGTCAAATATTATTGTTTACTCAGGGAACAAAATCTGCAATGTTCTATGCAAAAATAACCAAGTGAAACTTTTAAATGTTTCAGATAGTTTGGCTAAGGCTCTTATAATCTAGTAGTAAGGGTTTTAGCAATGAAATTCCATGAGGTAAGGGCTACGTCTGTTTTCATTACTTTATTACTATAAGCTTATGAACTAGCACTGTATAATATGCATGTAAACTAGGACTATGCTACACCTAGGAAATAATTTGCCTGACTAACATGTAAACAACTGTCTCTCCTATGATCTGATAAAAGAATAAACGTTTAGTCAGAAAAAGAAAAAACAAAGTCAAGATATAAAATGAGCTTTGGAACTCGCACGCACATACAAAGAGAATCTGGCTTGCAGACTGATTAGTCAGCTGGGAGTGCTATGGACTCATGCCTTTTCCCCCTCTTCTCAGATTCTCCTCACACCTTCTGGTAGATGGAGGCAGGGAGGGGCAAGGGCACGAAGCAACTACAATGCACAGGCCAGTCTCCTGCCAACCTTACTCAGGAACAGTGGCATCTGAAAGGCAGCCTGTGGGGCACAAAGCATCTGAGTAGAAGGCTGGGGGGGTTACTGAAGGCATGGGCACTAGAGGGGAGAACAGGCCCGCCAGGCCCACCATGAGCAAGCTAGGAGCTCCTAGTACTGGAGGAGAGAGAAGTGAAAAGGTCACAGAAAAAATATTTGGGGAAATTTAGCTTATACTTTGTGTAGCGCCTTACTATAATTGGTTGTATTTTCTCAGACTTCATAATAACTGATGAATCTATACTGACACCTCATGATCACTCAAATCCATAGTTTTACTAAAGTTCACTCAATGCTGTATATTTGATGGACTTAGATGAACTGATTATAACATGTATGACTGCCTCCTCTGTTTCACTCCCACCCTGGCAACCGCTGACCTTTTCAACTGGTTCAGTTTTGCCTGTTCCAGGACGTCACTGAGTATGAATCATCCATCTGTAGACAGTCTTCACTACAATCACTTCCGATACCACCATGTCTTCTTAAGTGGTAGCTCATTTCCTTGGAGCTAATCATTGTTTCCTTATGGGGATCCACCACAGTTTATTCACTACATAAGGACATTTTGGTTGCTTCCAAGTTTACAATTTTAAAGAAAACTGTGACAAACAGCCATGTACAGGTTTCTAACTCCTCGGCATAAACACCAGCAATAAAATGCAATCACTGGGCTGCATAACAAACTGATTGGTCTTGTAAGAAAACTGACAGCCATCTTCCAAAGGGGTTAGACCATTTTGCACTCCTACCGGCAAAGAGTAAAAGTTCTCTGTGTCTATAACCTCATCAACATTTGGTATTGGACATGCTCTGGATCTGCCAAACTATTAGGTGAGGTGTATGATGTATCTCATTACTTCAAACTGTATTTCCAGGCTAACAATGGCGTAGATAAGTATGTTTCCCTAAGTTTACTTGTATCTCCTTGGTAAGATGTGCCACTTTGACTTTGACCTGGAGACACATGTGTGCCACCAAAGACTAGCCGGCACAGCAGTCGAGGCAGAACATAAACTACCTGGCTAAGGATTCAGCTAAGCGGCACAGCTCTTGCCTAGCATGCACAGGGACCTTGGTCTGGTCTCCAACACCAAAAGAAAACCAAAAACAAAGACTAGAAACTTCAGGCACGGCAATAAGGATGAACAGAAAATGTAACACTCGAGAACAGCTGAATGTCATGAGAGAAAGGAGACAGGCAGGACTCATCTTCCAGCCTCGAGTCATCTAAGTTAAACAAGGGGTCACTTCTTTTTGGTTGGACCAGACCAAACTAAGATTTCAAAATACATCAAATGTGATACCATTAAGTCTTCACGGGATGAATAATCTATCATATTCTCTATTTTGCTATCCCAGTCAACTGACACTTAAGAGAATTCAGTTTAGAAATACAAAAAGAAAAAAAAAGTGTTTGGTTTTTTTTTGGTGGGGTGCTGAAAAAAGTAAATAAATGCTATCTTCAGTTTCCCTCCTGTAGTACTTGGTTTAAGTTAGCAGATTTCATGCAGGAAAGAATAGCTAAGTGAAGCCAGGTGACCTTAATCACAAAGCAAGACTGCAGTCCACTAAGTGCACAGCACAACATCAGATGCTGCCAAGAACTGGCTTATCATCCTGGCAATTATTCAAAGCATCTCATGATTAGGATTCTATTAATTACTTCCACTGAAAGAAACTCATAAAAATCGTTTGTATTTTTATTTCCACTAACAGTCCAAATCAAATATTTCAATCTAAATACTGTTAAACCTTAATATCATCAAGAATAATCCTTTAGTATCATTTTGCAATATACCAAACACCTAAGTCAAACTCACAAGGAGAGTGAAAAATGTCTTCCTTCTCTTCTAATATCCTCTCTAGGACAGGGTCTGTCTTAGATGCCCAGTATTCTCTTAGATTTTAACTCCCTCTAGGAGAGGGTCTGTCTTAGATGTCCAGTATTCTCTTAGATTTTAACACCCTATAGGGCAGGGTCTGTCTTAGATGCCCAGTATTTAGCTTACCACAGACATAGCATATAAGATTAATGGGTATTTCTCAAGTAGTAAGTAATAAAAGCTGCTATATATTTTTAGAAGAGAGCTTCAATCTATTACATATTCCACTTTCCAGTACATAACAGACATTCAATATATGACAGCATTTGTTGAAAACTTATTACGTGCCAAAATAACAAATGAGAAAGAGAACACTATCATTAGAAGAGTATACACAATGCTATTAAAATCCAAGTGAAAAACTCTAGAGTCTATAATACATAACTCAGATTTTTGAACCTTCAGCGATTAAAAAAGGCAGTCTTGCTAATAAAGGGCTGAGAAACCACTGCAGATATATCTAATTATGGTGCAAGTATTATTCTAAAGGAAAATAAAGGCCTTTTGTAAAAA